>CAUYQV010162342.1:0-22703 GCA_963574575.1 Galagoides demidoff | reverse complement strand
AAGTCTTGAAAGTATAATTTTGGTATTTTAATAGGGATGGCATTGAATCTGTAGATTGCTTTGAGAAGTGTAGACATTTTAACAATGTTGATTCTTCCCAGCCATGAACATGGTATGTTCTTTCATTTGTTAATATCCTCTGCTATTTCCTTTCTTAGGATTTCATAATTTTCTTTATAGAGGTCCTTCACCTCTTTTGTTAGGTATATTCTTAGGTATTTCATTTTCTTTGAAGCTATGGTGAAGGGAATTGTGTCCTTAATTAGCCTCTCATCTTGGCTGTTATTGGCATATACAAAGACTACTGACTTGTGGACATTGATTTTATATCCTGAGACATTACTGGATTTTTTGATGATTTTCAGGAGTCTTGTGGTTGAGTCTTTGGGGTTCTCTAAGTATAAGATCATATCACCAACAAAGAAGGAGAGTTTGACCTCCTCTGCTCCCATTTGGATGCCCTTTATTCCCTTCTCTTGCCTAATTGTATTGGCTAGAACTTTCAGCACTATGTTGAATAGTAATGGCAAGAAAGGACACCTTTGTCTTGTTCCAGTTCCGAGTGGAAAAGTTTCAGTTTTATTCCATTCAGTAAAATATTAGCTGTGGGTTTGTCGTAGATAGCTTCGATCCGTTTAAGGAATATGCCACATATGCTTATACTCTTTAGTGTTCTAATTACAAAAGGATGTTGGATTTTATCAAATGCTTTTTCTGCATCTATTGAGAGGATCATATGGGCTTTGTTTTTATTTCTGTTGATATGGTGAATAACATTTCAGACTTGCATATGTTAAACCAGCCTTGCAACCCTTGGATGAAACCTACTTGATCATGATGTATGACTTTTCTGATGATAAACTGTAATCTATTGGCGAGGATTTTGTTGAGAATTTTTGCATCCTTTATTCATTAGTGAAATTGGTCTGAAGTTTTCCTTTTTAGTTGGGTCTTTTCCTGGTTTTGGTATGGGGTGATGTTTGCTTCATAGAACGTGTTGGGGAAGAATCCTTCCTCCTCAATTTTTTGGAATAATTTCTGCAGTACAAGAATAAGCTCTTCTTTGAAGGTTTGATAGAATTCTGGTGTGAAGCCACTGGGACCAGGGCCTTTTCTTTGTTGGGACATATTTTATTGTTTCTTTGATGTCAGTGCTTGAAATTGGTCTGTTCAGGAGATCTATTGCTTCCTAGGTAAGTCTAGGTAGAGGGTGTGATTCCAAATATCGATCCATTTCCTTCACATTGTCAAATTTCTGGGCATAGAGTTTCTTGTAGTATTTAGAGATGATATCTTGTATCTCCATGGCATCAGTTGTTATTCCCCCTTTATCATTTCTGATTAAGGTTACTAGAGATTTTACTTTTCTATTTCTAGTTAGTCTGTCCAAAGGTTTATCTATTTTATTTATTTTTTCAAAAAAACCCTCCTAGTTTCATTAATTTTCTGAATGATTCTTTTGTTTTCAATTACATTCATCTCTGATTTAATTTTGGATATTTCTTCTCCTGGGTTTAGGCTTAGATAGTTCTTCTTTTTCCAATTCCATAAGATAGTTTGTGAGTTCGTTGATGTACTCTCTCTGTTTTTCAGATATAGGCTTCTAAAGTGACAAATTTTCTTCTCAGGACTGCTTTTGCTGTATCCCACAGGTTTTGGTAGCTTGTGTCTTCATTGTTTTTATGCTCAAGGAAGTTAATGATTTCCTCTTTTATTTCTTCCTGCACCCAACTATCATTCAGCATAAGGTTGTATAATTTCCATGCCTTTGTGTGGGGTTGAATGTTTTTGTTGGAGTTGAGTTCCACCTTTAACACTTTGTGGTCTGAGAAGATACAAGATAAAATTTCAATTCTTTTGATTCTGTTGAGGTTTGTTTCATGTTCTAGGATATGATCAATTTTGGAGAATGTTGCATGGGCTCATGAGAAGAATGTATATTCTTTATTTTTGGGATGGAGTGTTCTATATATGTCTAGCAAGCACAGTTATTCTAGGGTCTCATTTAAGTCCCTTATATCTTTGTTTAATTTCTCTTTAGAGGATCTGTCCAACTCTGTAAGAGGAATGTTAGAGTCCCCTGTTATTATGGTGTTATAGGACATCATATTGCTCAGACTAATTCTGGGAGCATTTAAGTTGGGTGCATAAATATTTAGAATTGAAATGTCTTCTTGTTGTATTGTTCCCTTGACCAATATGAAGTGACCATCTTTGTCTTTTTTGACTTTAGTTGCTTTAAATCTACATGTATCTGAAAATAAGATTGCAACGCCTCTTTTCTTCTGAATTCAGTTTGACTGAAAGATTGTTCTCCAACCCTTAACTCTGAGTTTTAATTTGTCTTTTGAGGCTAGGTGTGTTTCCTGCAGACAACAAATGGATGGCTTGTGTTTTTTAATCAGTCAATTTATGCCTCTTCAGTGGGGAATTCAAGCCATTAACATTTATTGAGATAATTGATAAGTGTGGTAGTGTTTTATTCATCTTATTTTGTGAGAGTCCATTGCTTAGTTTTATCTTTTGCATCTTTGTGGAGGCTAGGTTCTGTCCTTTAATTTCTGGGTGCTTATTTTGCTGGTGGTCTATTGTGATGGTCAGTGTGTAAAACAGGTTGAAGTATTTCCTATAGAGCTGGTCTTGTCGTGGCAAATTTCCTCAATGTTTGCATATCAATAAAATATTTGATTTCTCCATCAATTTTAAAGCTTAGCTTAGCCGAATATAGAATTCTGGGCTGGAAATTGTTCTGTTTAAGTAGATTAAAAGTAAATGGCCATTGTCTTCTGGCTTGAAACGTTTTATTAGAGATATCTGTGGTCATCCTGATGGATTTGCCCCTGTAAGTCAATTGGTGCTTACTCCTGGCAGCTTGTAAAATCTTTTCTTTTGTCTTGACTTTGAACAGGTTCATCAAAATGTGTCTTGGAGAAGGTCTATTTGAGTTGAGGTGACCTGGAGTTCCGTATCCCTCTCAAAGGAGTGTGTTAGAATCTTTGGTGATATTTGGTGAATTTTCATTTATAATATTCTCTAGTATGGCTTTCATCCTCTTTTTCATTTATAATATTCTCTAGGAGGCTTTCATTCCTCTGGGGCATTCTTCTTCCCCTTCTGGGATACCAATCACTCATATGTTTGAACACTTCATAAAGTCCCATAATTCTATCAGTGAACATTCTGCTTTCTCTCTCTTCTTTTCTGCTTCTTTAACTATCTCAGTTATTTCAAGAGCTTTGTCCCATACCTCTGAGATTCTTTATTCTGCATGGTCTAATCTGTTGTTGATACTTTCTATTGCATCTTTAAGTTTCATACTTGACTGCTTCAATTCCTTCAGCTCTGTATATCCTTTTTATATTCTTTATATCATTCATCTCTTACTGGATTCTGTTTTTGGTTATTTCCTTTTGTTTTTTTTCCCCCCACTTTCTCAACAATTTCCTTCATTATTTTTTGGTTATTTTCTACTTTCTCAGCAATTTCCTTCATTGTTTTCATCTGTATTCTAAATTCCCCTTCTGTCATTTCTAACATTTCTTTATAGGTGGACTCCTCTGCAGGAGCTGCCTCCCGGTCCCTTGAGGGGATTGCTCTGGACTGGTTTTTCATGTTGCCAGGAAATTTCTGCTGATTCTTCCTCATGAGTGTTTTCTTTTATCTGTTTCCTTGCCCTAATTTTCCTTTCACTTTCTCTTGCTCTTATAGTTACTGTGCCTCTGGCATAAGGTTTTGATGAGTCCTTTGGTATAAGGCCAAAAGGATGAGAGGATTGAAGAGCAAGAAGGGAAAAAGAGGCACAGTAAGAGGGAGAGAGGAGTAATAAAGGCATATAGTAGAGTACTTTGACCCAACCTTAAAAACCCCTACCCTCTGGGAGTGCTTGTTTGGGTGGTTCCCTTGAGGTCAGCAGCTCTTTGCCAGCCTGTTCAGATACAGTCCTCCACCTCCACCAAATAGAGAGGAAAAACAAAAATAATATAAATCAAACCAAAACAAGCAAACAGAAAACTTTATGAGATAAAATTGGGGGGAAAAAACCACATAATAGGGGTAGAAACACTAGCAAAAATGAAGTTCTTATTAATAAAGAGGACAACAATGGAAAATTGTATTTAAACTAGAAAAATGAAGAAAGAAAAGAAAAAAGAAGAAAAATCTAGAGGGAAAATGTTGAAATTAAAAAAAAATAAAACACAAACCAAAAACAAAGCAGTATATATATATATTGTCGAATATTGTCTGGGCAACAGATGATATTCCGGGGTAAGAGATGTTAATCACAAGTGCTAATACAGCTGTATGAGATGGAGACTGGAGTCTTAGGCTGATTTCTCAAACCCCACAGGGTTGAGAGCCTAAATCTCTCCTTTGCCCACGTAAAAGACACTTTAAACCGTTAACCTTGGCTAAGCAGAAGCTTTTCCAGGAAAGCACATATTGTTGGGATCTCTCCTGAAGTGGCTGCCCACTTATCCAGTGTGCCCAAACACTGGATAGTCTCACTCTATGCCCTTGAGGGTGGAGGCTGCCAGGTGGCCTGCTACTGCCAAACACTGTAATCTCTGCTTTTTGCCAGTGTCTCAGTCCTGGCCTTTGGTGCTGCTCAGTCACTAGATTATTTGCCCCAATTTTTGCAGCCTGAGCCTCCCTCTGTGCCCCTGAGGGAAGAGCCTGCAGGGGCTGTTCTCCCACAGTGGCTGAGCACATGGCCCACAGCCAAACAATATTAGCTCTGTAGGGCTCAGTGGCTCAGTCCAGGGCCCTAGACAAAGCTTAAAATCAACTGCACTCTTGCCCAAGTTCTCCCAAGGTAGTTCAACTGAATACACAAGTCCAAAAAAACAGACCAGCCTACAGGGAAGGCTGTCCCTGTTTGCAGTCTTGCTGCTGTTGTAGTTATAGCTGTGGTAGTCATGGCCTCAGACCAAACAAACGCAACCACTTGCCAGTTCTCCACTGTTTTTTGTCCTCCTCCTTGGGTCCTGAAGTCTCTCACTATCTCCCTATGTCCCCAGAGGGATGTTTCTGGGCAGAGCCCATAAGCCAGAGATGTCTAGAATCTTCTCTCCCAAATCTCACTGCACCCAGTTGCAAAGAAGCTGTAACTCAGCTGCCATCTTGCTCCTTCTGCATTTAAAGTTTTTGTGTGCATTGCATCAGAGTTCCCTAATGTATATACATAATTATTATATCAAAAACACATTTTTGGGTGGCACCCGTGGCTCAAAGGAGTAGGGCGCCAGCCCCATATGCCAGAGGTGGTGGGTTCTGTCTGGCTGGCCCCAGACAAAAATTGCAAAAACAAACAAAAAAACAAAACAACCCACACATTTTTGTATGGGTATTGCCCTATTACTAGTTCTTAGGGAACCCTTTATAAAAATTAACTTAGCTATGCATTTATATATAAGAAAATTATAACACACTGCTCATCTATTAATAAATAAATGTACACATTTAATTGTAAATTTAAGTCAGTACATATATGTATGTGTATATATGCATATGTGTTCGAATGTCAACTTATATACATATGACTTATAAGATGTCTTTCCATTATTGTTTTTATTATATAACTATTGCTAGTGTCATTCAAAAAGTCAGAAACAGGTATTCTATTTTATAAATATCTATAGCAAAAATAATCACATTAAATAAAGGTCTAACATTAAATATATGAAGAAATGAGTGCCATATGCTTACACAAATATAGTAATTTTCCAATTTTGTTATTTATTTTGGCTTAGTTCTGTACTATTGTGAGAGATTTAATTTTTCTAATGCACCAATAGAGCTAATTCACTTCAAAAACCACTACACGGATTTTGTCCTGAACAGATTAACAAAGATCAGTTCCATTTTGGCAATTTTCTGTTAGGGAAGAAAGTAGTTGGTTAAAAATCACCCCCCTCATCATCATTATAGTGGTGTTACAGTGGTTCTCAACCTTCCTAAAGCTGCAATGTATTTTCATCATTAAAAAAGGGTCGTGAGGGTGGCACCTGTGGCTCAAAGGAGTAGGGCACCGGCCCCATATACCGGAGCTGGTGGGTTCAAACCTGGCCCTGGCCAAAAACTGCAGGTGAAAGCTAAATCAGGACTTCCCAGAAACACGGGCGGCAAGTGGCCAGTCATCCTCATTGCTGTCGCCTGGCAACCTTCACTTCCTTGTGTGTACTGAGTTCTTCTTTGCCTTTCACTTCTACATCTAATTTTTTTTCTTTTTTATTAATTTGTATTTGGATTCCCAAACTAAAAAGAAATAGAAAAAATAAATAATTTTTTTAAATGATTCTTTTCAGGTAAGCTGTCTCTGAGAATCAGAGTTCGAAAGTGCACCTGCTGGTCCTACTCATTCCCTATCCCTATAGATCACTGACAAGCTTCACCCAGATGAGAATATACTTCTCTGCACAGCGTGGCAGGAAGCCACTACTAATTACTTGGAATTGGCATAAAAGAGGAAGCTTTTTCGGGCAGTAGCATCTGAATGTCAGCAGGTGCATTCTAGTTCATTTGACTAATTTGTCGATGGAAAGGACAACGACATTGTTGAAGGAAAGATTGACTACAGCAAGGCAGGAACATATCAAAGAGCACAATTAGACAGGTAATTACAAGGTCTACATCTCTGCTCGAGTTCTAGAAGCTCTCTCTGGTTAGGGTTCGAAAAAAATTAGGAAATACATAACCGATTGGCACTGAACAGAGAATGCAGTTTTATTAAAAGTAAAATGAAAATGTAATTTTATTGATACTAATTGCTTCCCCTGCACATAGTTTAACTTGGAAATTAAATTTTTTAAATGGTGGATTAGTCAGTATAGAAGGAAAGCAAAATGAATTTTGAGGTTATTCATAGAATTTAAGGTACAATAGTCTGGGGTAATTTGCCCATGCAATACAGACCTTATTAGTCAGTCAGACTTGAATGGGTCATACATATATTTAGTAAATTGATCCATCCTTAGGGCAACTTGACTAGGTGGGCTAATTGCCAAGCCCCCCAATCCTAAGAAATGTCTATTTGATGTCCATGGAAAGGTTTGTGAAGAATTTGAATTTGCTGAGATAACTGAAATCTGATGAGCCAGGAACCTTCCTATCCGGCCATGCTAAGTGGGAAGGCACTTAGTCACTTGAGTACACTGTGATTTAAAAGAAATACTGCATAAATCTTCCCATTATTATTTCAGTCTTTAAAAGTCCTTCAGTCTCTGAAAAACATTTGTGCAACATTGACAGACTAACCCTTATGAAATCTCAGTGCTATCAGTGGCCTCTACTCAAATGCCTTTCATCTCTCCCCATATATCCAGCATACAGTCTGCATTTTTATTCCTGGTATGTCCAGATCATTCTACATGCCAAGTCACCTCTCTGTAATGGATGTACATATTTATGTATATACGAAACTTCCATTGGAATAAAGGCACTCTTTAAATACCTTTCAAATGATTCAATCTTGTTGATTTCATTATTATGAATCATGCATGCCAGCTTCTAAAATCTACTTTCCTAGTTGGAAGTGGATCTTATGAGCTTTGTCTTCAAAGCTAATAGAAATAGACTTTGTGTGCCAGTCTTTTCACAACCTGAAAAACAAGCTACGAGGAAGAAGGATGCAATTATGTGTGGGACGGTAAAAGCGAGGACAATAGTTTCTGGCACATTGTTAACTAAAAGTGCGTGTGGGTGTTCATGACACCCTCGGCTAAGAAGCCAATATAAGAACGTTCCTGTTAGGGGCTTCCTAAACATTTCCCACCAAATTAATTCGTTGAGAGGCCTTTTGCTGAAATGATTAGCTGTTCTGATATACCTTATACATGTATTACACGCAGCATAGTGACTCAGGGGCTGACAAGATAAAAGGGACGGGGCCGTATTTCATTTGAAGGTGGGATTTCAGTCTATTTTCAATAGAAAAACCCAGCTTCCTGCTGTTATTCATTTGCATTCTGGGTTTTTTTGACAGTCACCTGAAACACCTGTGTTCACACAGGTCTACAGATGAGCTTTCGTATGTACACCAGCTTTCTCTGATTGGCTGTTTTGCTTGTGCAATACCTGTCTTCTGACTGCTAATTGGGTTTACATGTGTTCACGTTTCTGTAAGTGCATGTGGCTGTGTGTACAAGCTCATTGAGCTCTGTGGGACCTAGTGTGTTTTGTGTTTCTGTATCTGTTCACGTGTAGTCCTGCTCCTTGAATTATCCATTTCATTTCATGCTCACTAATTACTACTATCTCATTGTTCCCCTCCCTGCCCCGCCCTGTCATTACTTTCCCCAAGACAGGGCTCATGTAGCACTTTTCAGAGATGTAAGCCCTTGTTAGATTAAACAACAGTATAAGAATTTAGTCTTTTTCTCCTTTCCTTCCTCCTAGCTTGTTCCTCTGTACTTTATAGAAATCTCTTCATTGCTGTGCACTGGTGATATCCAAGACACATTTTCCTTATTTGAGGGAGCAGAAGGGCAAGGAGTTATAATTAGTATTCCATAGAAAGGAAATGTAGGTTAAAGAGATATAGGGATGTCGTCTTTGGCAGGGTGATTTAAAAGGTAACTCAGAAAGAACAGATTCATTTGTTCAACTCAGAATGTATTGATTTTCTTCTCCATGTAAGGTGCTACTCTGGGCGATATTTAACAACGATAATGATGTTCATCTCTTCACATGTTGCTGGCAGTTGGGCTAAAGTACAACATTGAAACGAGTCATTTAATTGTCACGTAGGAAGATGTATCTCAAAAGGCGATTTTAGGGGGAAGAGCTCTAGACTGGGAGACTGAATATCTGCTATTTGCATTCTGAAACCCCAGCCTTCAAATACTAGCTTCTCCATACAGAATTATTATTTCAGAATGCAAATCTGATCATATTATATCTCCTTGTCCTCTAATGCCTTCTGAGCATCCTCAGGCAAAGAGGACAGTGTTCATCATGGCTGAATGATCCTACAGTCAGGCCAGCTCCACCTTTAGCACTGATGCCCCCATGTGAGGTTTGCTCCAACCTCCTTGGTCAGGGTCTATCCGCTGGACAGTGCTCTATCTCCCACAATCATTGCTGCTGTTCTTCTTTCTAAAGTGCCCCACCTTTCCGTGCCTTCTTAATTACCATTATTCCCACTTACCACATGGTCTTCCTACACATCACCTCTCTCCATACTTACTTGAATATTCACTTAGGTGATTAACATTGCACCATCAGCTGGACTGCTAACTCCCCGAGACCAGGAATTGCATCTGCGTCCTTGACCCCTGGATCCCTGTGGCTACAATGGTTTCTGACATACATTATTTTCGAAAAATTGAAGGATTTGAGAACATCATTTAACTGAAGTAAGTTTCACCAATTAGACAACGAGGGTAAGAAGTTACTTAATCGATTAGCTGAGAAAATGTACATAGAAACTTTGCAGATTGCTATGAAACGTAGGCTAGGATAAGAATTCTAGTAATACCCAAGATTTACTGTTCTAATTAATTTTCTTAGTAGAGCAGAAGTGGTCAATGATGCAAGTGCGAAGATTACTTTAAAAGACGTAAGTATTTCTTCTTGAAGAAAGGGACTAATAAGAGGAAAATAAATCTTTATTTATGAATCTATATCTTCAGATGGCTTAAAAATAAATAGGATAAAATGAAAATTTCTTCCTTCCAGCTGTAATCTCTTGTTGTCATAACCACTTACCTTTTTTTTGCGTTCAGTTCATATGTGGTTATCATTGGCTGTCTCAATTATGTGTTTTATTTCTAACTTGATTTATTCACTTTAGACAATATCTACTAGCTGTCTATTATGAAAGATACCTGTAGATCCTAAAATTAACTCCGACCTATCCCATTTCTAATACTTCTAGTGACTTCTCATGGCTTTAAAAATAGTCTTTAGCGAATATTTCATGATTTCTGTGATTTAAGAGTACCTACTGAGCTCACACCATGTAAGATAAGGAAGTAACACATTACACTTTCTTTTAATTCTCCAAACTCTGTCAGCCATGCCTTTTGTCAACTTATGTGCTATTTCCTTTTGTTAAATATTATGTCCTCGTCTGAGATTTCAGTAAAGGTTGATTTTAAAAATTAAAAACAAATCAATCTCATAGTCTTTAGTATTATGTAAATATGATGAATATTATGCATAAACAATATTAAGAACACATAAATATGATTTCAGTCAGGTATTATGAGGGGACTCATTGAAAGGGGGAAGCAATCGTAACTGATATTATGCCAAATGAAAGAGGATATTCCAAGTTCTTTTCTTTTTTTTATTTTTTATTTTTTGAGACAGAGTCTCATTATGTCACCCTTGGTAGAGCACGGTGGTGTCACAGCTCACAGCAACCTCAAACTCTTGGGCTTAAGCGATTCTCTTGCCTCAGCCTCCCGAGTAGCTGGGACTATAGGCTCCTGCCACAACACCCAGCTATTTTTTTTGTTGCAGTTGTTTAGCTGACCGGGGCTGGATTCAAACCCACCACCCTTTGTGTATGTGGCTGGTGCCGTAACCACTGTACTAAGGGCGCTGAGGCAATATTCCAAGTTCTTAATGCTCAAAATCATATCATATTTGTGGGCTCTGGTTTCCCATCCAGTTTTGGTTCTCCAGTGAGTTTTTGTTTCTTTGTTATTATTGGCAGCAAACCCCTCATAAGTTTAGACGTATTGGTAAGAATTTTTAAGATATTAATCATATGGATTGTTTAAGAAATCCATTTTCTTCTTAAGGAATTTTTTAATAGAGCTCTTTGATTTCCTGTGGTTTTGTCCACAGATAGCATGGAGATAATATTGTATAATTCCAAGGAACACAAGTATCCTTCTTTCTTGATTTTTAAAAAATCTTTCAGGAATACAAACTCAAGTAACTTTATTTTTTTTAAAGGTCTGCCTGAAAGAAGCCATTTCTTAACAGTAATGATCTGAAAATGCTTATAATTTCTCCTCGAATTTGATTGCTATTGGGTGTGGGTACAGAATTCTAGGTCTAGAAATCCCAATAGCATTGATCATTGTCCTATGCTTTAGTTCGACTAATGAGAAACTCAACCCTAATTCTTTTTCCCCTACATAACCTAGATTTATTTTGTAAAGGTTGAAAATGTATTCTTTTTATTTTGATGTTGAAATTCTGCAAGAATATACATCTTTTTGGATCTTTTTTTTTGTATTTTTGATGCCAACTAGGATCTTTCATTCTAAAGATTGCATTTTTCTTCATTTCACAAAATGCATATTTAAAAATTCTTCCCCATTTTCATTATGTTCCCATTTCTAGAATTTCTCTCAGACACTGTCCCTCTTTGCCTTTTTCTGTCTTAATTTACTCATTTGCATCTTTTAATCTTTTTGCTTTATGATTATTCATTAATTCATTAATACAGCAATGAATATCTGTTGAGTACCTCCAAAAAAAAAAAAATTGAGCTCCAAGCTCTAAGTAAATAACAGAAAGCAGGCAAAAACATTCACTTTTACCTTATAAGGTTTCATACACTCTAGTTTATGTGGTTTCACAGATATTCTTAGTTCTGTATTGAAGAATAACGACTTGTCTTCATCTATATTTATCTTATCATTTTTCCTTCTACGAAATTTTAAATTTATCCTATTTTAATGTTAAAATGTATTTTTCTTCTCTTATAGATATGTACATATTTTTTATTCAGCCTCTTCTAGTTTTGCAATATCATACTCCCTTGGAAAGTGCTGAGATTGCTTATTATTATATAAGCAATCTGTTTCTTCTAAAAATTTTAATTTCAGAAAAGTGGAGTTAAAGCTCTACAGGTGCACAGAGAGAAAAATCAAACACAGTCACGAAGAAAAGCACCAACCTAACCAGGTGCTGTACTATTAGCGTGAGACTGAAGTTCTAGGGGTGGGACGTGCTTCACCACAAAAGCAGCCCCTCCCCTTCTCTCTCACTCCCTCTATCTGCATATCCAATGTACATCAGTCTAATTCCACAGTACCTTTTCTGGTGTACCAATGTTCCTAAGACCCAGCACAGTCTCTTCCCACCCATCACTCACGTTCCCAGGCATGATGGGAATGCACTGGGGAAACCTGGGATCAGGTGAGTCTGACCCTCAGCCATGGCTGTACTACTGCCAAGTCTCCACCAGGGGGTCCGGTTAATAATCCTACTGTGGAAGCCAGTGGGGTATAAACATGCAAACTGAATGCTCCTCTTTTTCTTGATGGTGGCAAGGGCAGAATGCAGAATAAACACTTGTGGGAACCCAAACCACGGTACTCAGCATGACAAGGGTTATAGTTCATCTCTTATTCCATGTTTATCCTAGTGAGGTCACCTTACACCATGTGGTTGGCTGGCTCGGCATTCTCTGCTGTGGAAAGCTGTTTCATCATGAGCGTTTTAAGCATAAATTCTAGTACTTCATATAGTAAGAGGTAACTGGACTCAAGACATTTAAGATTGGTCTGGAGTTCTGACCAGTGCACATAATGGGCATTTTCCAAGCTGAAGGAGGTAGTTATGGAGCATCATCTATCTATTAAGGAGGTCAAATTTAGTGTCATTTGTGCACTTAATTCTGAGGAGTATATACCTTAGTTTCTACTAGGGAAGCACGATCTTAGTGACCCACTATAGCTTGGGAAGTGATGATGAAGAAATAGAATTCATAGTGTTCAGTTACAGCAGTGGGGTTGAGGAAAATGAGGAACGTAAGCTTAGATGTCTTACCTTCTTCAACAGAAACTTTCCATAGTCAGGAGGCAAATCCAGAATTTGTTCCCTCACCATAAAAATGTAGAAATACCAATAATTTTTAAAACTCTCTGAGCTCATTGGCCAGCTTGCAAATTCTGTCTGAGTCTAAGTCAACAGTTTCCCTGCTAATGGTACATGGACCTGGGGTGCAGTTACTGGCAGGATTTTCCTTTTCAGGGAGGTGCTGCTCAAGGTAGAAGAGCCAGGGTCACGTGTCAGGACGGGTTCTGTCGATAATGGAACCTGGGTTTCAGGTCTTCAAATACTGCTGAGAAGACATACTTCTTAGCACCCATCTCACTGAAGGAGGAAAAGGAGTCGCTTCTCTGGACAGAATGGTCTTGTTTCAGGGCTAAGTGACGTGTTCCAGGAAGCAGAGCTCTCAGTAATCGATCATCTGGGCACCAGCCTGGCTGTGGTGGAGATGAACTTGGGCCTGTGGCTGTGAACTGGAGGATGATGCCACTGGAGCAGACACGGAGTCTTCATCACTCTGATGACAGGCTACAGTTTGACAAAATTCACTCAGAATTTTTGGAAAGTTTTATTTTAACCTTCAAATTATCTCTCTCTCTCTCTCTTTTGAGATAGAGTCTCACTATGTCGCCCACGGTAGAGTGCTGTGGCGTCACAGCTCACAGCAACCTCAAACTCTGGGGCTCAAGTGATTCTCTTGCCTCAGCCTCCCAATTAGTTAAGACTACAGGTGCCTGACACAACCACTTGCTTTTTTTTATTGTAGTTGTCATTGTTCTTTAGTAGGCATGGGCCAGGTTCAAACCCGCCTGCCTGGGTGTATGTGGCTGGTGCCCTAACTGCTGAGCTATGGGCGTCGAGCCCAGATTACCTCTTATGAGTCAGTCTGATTACTATAGTTGCTCAGACTGATATTTAGTTTCCAGCATAAGGAGGTCCCCAAATCTCTAGTGATACATAGTTGCTTGATCATGTCTATGGATCGCAATTAGATTCTTTAGGTACTTAATATACAGATTTTCTTAAATGTAAATAATTTCAGACATAGAGAGAGAAAAATACACATCACATGATGCCACATGTCTTAAATATGATAGCCTTGTTTAGAAAATAGCTGAATATATGGTTGCTGTGCTATTTTATAATAATGGCACTGTTGTCCCCATAATTATGATTGACCAATATTTCCTTCTCTCTATTGGGATTTATCAATATACAGTGAGTGTAAAGGATTATAAAGTTTAGATTAGATAGAATCCTTGCCATCGGAAGATTTACAGCCACTGGATGTAATTATCTTTCAGTAAGTTTGAAAAATACATCAACTTGTCAACTGACATCAATTTAGCACCAAGAGCAAATTGAATCATGAATATGGTTTATTAAAAAAAATCCTATGAGTCATTTTAACTTCTTTTATAAAGGTTTTAAGACACACTTAGGACAGAAAAGGAGGGAAGTAAACATGAACAATTTTACGGCAATTCTTTTCTCTTTGTTCCATTCTGAGTCCTTTAAGTGCTGCTTTTAAAAGACTGTGCTGCCATCTTTTATTTGTGGCTCATATACTTAGAGAAGAAATATCAACATCAAAGCCTAAGTACCCAAGCAGAATGTATTAATGGAAATAGTAGCATACTAGAAGAATATAATTCACTTTTCCTGTGTATATGGGAATATTGGAAAGCAATTCAAACAGAAGGGGGGTTCCGTGAGAAGTGATCGATTTACAAAAATGCCAATTAAATTTCTCTTTCCTTTCTTCTTTTTAAAGATTGCATTTTCTCTGAGTTGCTTTATCATCTCCAGGGCATGTCATTTCCAGGTCATAGCAGTAACACATGTCAGAACGATGGCTGCACACGCTGGAACCAGTCCTTAGAGATCTCTGAGGTCTCAAAGGCCACTATTGTTTTATTTTATTTATTATACAAATAGTTTCCACTATTTTACCATCTGTTAGCTTTTCAGAATGATTTTGAGCCACACATCATTATCAAAGAACGGAAGAAAGGATTTCACTTGTTGGTAACACAGAATTAGCTCCCTATCTCACACTGTCATCTCGTCTACCTCTCTCAATTGCTGTGTTTATATTTTACCTCTTTCATTTCTAATCTTAAAGGAAAAGAGCATTCTTTATGCCATTCACTTTAAGCATTTTTGTGTGTGTATGTGTGTGTGTGTGAAATACTGATAGGTAAAACAACTGATGGGGCAGGTGATCTGTCCTGTTATTGCAGGATTCTGTGCTGCTCTCAAATTGTCACAGGTGAAATAATCTTGGCCCAGTGCATAGTCATTGCTTAGCTGGGTCACAATAGTTGGAGGCAGAGATGCTCCTATGATAACCCAGGAAAATGTGATGATAATGTTTATTTTTCTTTACCTTTGCCCTTGGTTCTTAACCTAAGACTGACTCAAAAATAAGCCATAAATATTGCCATGTCTTCTGACATGGGTACATCAAGAGAATGAAGGCCAGCATTCTGTGACCCATATCTGATGCTGAGGAGACAGGGCCTCATTCTAGAAAATAGAACTATTCCTTTACCAGAGTTCAGTCCAGTGAAGTCTCTGATACACTTTGACTTCTTTCTCACTAGATTGCCCAGTCTGGGCTCAAACTCCCTGGCTTTAAAAGATCCTCTTGCCTTAGCCTCCCAAGTAGCTGACACTACAGTTGCACCTCGCCACATCCAGTGACATTTTGACTTGTATAAAAGTACTCCCAAATGGACAATGTAGGTTTATCTCTAGACATATATGCAAAATATCCCTGGGTCAAAGAAGATGGGGCATTTCTATTCCCTAGATCAGGGGTCCTCAAACTTTTTAAACAGGGGGCCAGTTCATTGTCCCTCAGACTGTTGGAGGGCCAGACTGCAGGCCCTGGGATGAGTCGGCTGCTAAGCAGGACAGGCAGCAGTGGCAAAAACACCTGGCAGGCTGGATAAATGTCCTAGGAGGGCTGCATGTGGCCTGCAGGCCATAGTTTGAGGATGCCTGCCCTAGATGGCTAATATTCTCCTGAAAGTATTATGCCCTTTTAAAAACCATCTGGTCCCACATTAAAGCATTAAATACCCAGTATTTAATAATTACTTTCTCTATTGCTTTCTTTTGGTCTGTTTTTGAGAAGGGGAGTTGATCTTTTCATAAAACCAGTAATTTCTTTCTTTCCTTCCTTCCTTCCTTCCTTCCTTCCTTCCTTCCTTCCTTCCTTCCTTCTTTCTTTCTTTCTTTCTTTCTTTCTTTCTTTCTTTCTTTCTGACAGAGTCTCACTTTATTGCCCTCAGTAGAGTGCTGTGGCATCACAGCTCACAGCAACCTCCAATTCCTGGGCTTAGGCGATTCTCTTGCCTCAGCCTCCTGAGTACCTGGGACTACAGAAGCCTGCCACACACCTGGCTATTTTTGTTGTTGTTGTTGTCATTTGCAGTTTGGCCGGGGCTGGGTTTGAACCCGCCACCCTCAGTATATAGGGCTGGCACCCTACCCACTGAGCCACAAGTGCCACCCAATATTTGTCTTTCTATTCCTTACCATAATGTCTTCTAGTTCCATCTATGTTGCTGCAAATAGAATTTCTTTTCATGGTTGAATAATATTTCACTGTATATATACATGTATCTATCTACACTGTATATATATATATATATACACACACACACACACACACACACATTTCACTTATTCATTCATCCATATGTACACACTTGGGTAATTTCCATATCTTGACTAATATGAATGGTGCTGCAGTGAACACGGATTCAGATATCTCTTTGATAAATGATCTCCTTTCTTTTGGATAAATGCCCAGCAGTGGGATTTCTGGGTCATAGGGTAGATTTACTTTTAGTTTTTTGAGATGATTTACATCATTTTGCATGGTGGGAGTGCTAATTGACTTTCCCACCAGCAGCACACCAGCCTTCACCTTTCTCTCCGTTATTGCTAGCACTTATTATTTTTTGCCTTTTTGATCATAGCCCTACACCTGGGGTGAGATATTATCTCCCTGTGATTTTGATTTCCATTTCCCTAATTATGTGTGTTAAATGTTTTTTTCATACACCTGTTGATCATTTGTATGTTTTGTTTTATAAAATGTTTATTCAGATCATTTTCCCATTTTAAAATTAGAATTGGACCTTCTGCTACTGAGTTGCTTGAGTTTCTTATATATTCTGGTTACTAATCTGTCAAATGGATAGTCTGAAAATATTTTCTGCCACTCTGTGGGCCATATCTTCACTCTGTTGATCGTTTCCTTCCCTTGCTGTGTAGAACCTTCTTAGCTTGGTGTGATGCTATTTTTGCTTTTATTCCTCATGCTTTTGAGCTTTTAAACAAATATTTTCTCAGACTAGTGTTCTGGTTTCCCAGTGTTTTCTTCTAGCACTTTCATGGTTTCAAAGCTCACATATAAGTCTTTAATTCCTTTTATTTGATTTCTGCATGTGGTAAGAGATAGGGTCTAGTTTCATTTTCCTGCATATGGATACCCCATTCTCACTTCACCATTTATTAAAAAGACTGTTATTTCCCCATTGCTTAGTCTCACAACCTTTGTTGAAAATGTGTTGGTGGAAATGCATGGATTTATTCCTAGGACTTCTCTTTTGTTCCATGGGCCTGTGAATCTGAGATTTTTAGAGTTTTTGTTTTATCCTACTGGTATATTAACTAAAGAATTTAAAAGTCTATAACAATATACCAACCAGTATTGATATCTAGTCCTTTCCCATGGCCATGGTTAACTCTCTTTTAATCTCTGTGGGCATTGTTTCCAAAGGAACTCAAACAACAGCCCGTGTAAGAATACATGCATGGAGCCATTTAATGAATGAGAAAGAGTATCCACTCGTCTGTTCAACTAATATTTACTCAGCAGTTTCCCCCTGATAAACACCACATCTACTGGACACACAAAGATGAACTGCACACATGCTCACGAGTGTTTTAGCCAAGAGCGTGTGTTTCTGGAACCAGAGCCTGGGCATTGCCTTGCCGACTCAGGCGAGCGGCTCTTCTGTGATGTAGTAGCAGGAGCTCCCTTGGCCGCCTTTTCTGTCATTTTTTTGGAAATCATCTATGTGAACATATTTCTTTAGCTCTCCCAGTGCTTCTGCAAACCATTCCATAATGCTGTGTACTAAATCCTTTTCTGCTGAAATCTAGCTTCACTAGATTCTCTTCTCTGAAACTGAAACCTGAACCCCAAGTATTCATCTTTCCAAGAATATATTCACAGATGTCTCCGTCTTGGGACTCTGAGAAACAGTGTGTTTAATGTTAAAAGTTAGTTTAGCATCTCACTTGGTAAATAGTGGGACGACAAACCCAAATTCCACAGCAAGATCGAAAATGTCAATTATGATGTGATTTTATTCAATAATTCAGAATAGGTTTATATTAATTCTTCATTAGTGAAATGAAATACAAACTTTCAAAAGTAATGTATAATCTTCTCGACATCTAAGGTGCTACTGAGCTAAGAATTAAAATATTGGTATAAAGTGTACTAGCTACAGAGGGCTTGACATGGTCACACAGAAAGCCCTCAGTTGTTACGTGATTTTGATTATAATGTCATTATGGTCAAATACCAAATGAGATAATAATGTAAAGTGCTTCCTAAAATGATAAAACCCTGTACGTATTGCTGACAGTATCATCTACATCAATGCCTTGCATTTCCTCATGCCATAAAGACAATAGCCCAGTGTCGTATGATTATAACTAAGGGGTGATTTATTTCATATTACATAAAGGATCCCTCACTCTCTAGGCAAGATTTAAGTTAAGCAGCATTAGTGTAAACAACAGAGAAATCCAATAACTGAATTCCCACGAGACTCTTTCCAGGTCAAGACAGAGGGCTGAGTGTAGAACAGCTTAAATCTCTGCTTCTCACATCCTACTTCACTTCAGGGATCTTGAGCTGCCATTATAACCCAGACCGAACTTGAAATTGAAAATAAATCAATCTTAAGGTGATAGAAATTACTGTTGCCGGACTTGGGTCACGTTGCCATTCCCCAGGAAGCCTGAACTGGTGGACAGAGAAGTGACTGATCTTTTTTCTTTCACTCTGTCACCTCACAGACCATCAAAATATTAACAGCAACAACACTTTCTCTATGAACACTCACCCACGAATTATTAGAAATCATAGGATGTTTCCTACTTTCATTTTTCATATATTTTCCTCACTTTTTATGTCCTCTGAATTCAATACTAAAATCTCCTTTGAGTCCAGAACTTAACAATTCAAAAGCATAAAAAAAAAGCCTGACCTGCTATGGCTAGGCATATGTATATAAAGTATTAATAGAGTGTATAAATATAAATAATGTGGAATTATATAATTTTTATAGATGACCCAACTGTCATAGATTGCCTTCTTGACTACCTAGTTAACTACATTTTACTTTCTTCGAATTTACTAATTCTGCTTTTATCCTTCATAATGTGTACATATCCATTCATAAAACTTCATTCTTGTAGCTTTTACTAACGCATAGCTGTCTTTGGCACTGTCTTTTGTTGATTCCTTCATACACAAGAAATTAATATGTTCTTTTCGTTTGCCTCATTGTCCCAGAATGCACCTTTTCTCCTCATTTCTGGGTCCCACTCAGTCCTCATCCTCGCTCCTCACTACTGCACCAGGGCGCTGGCCATCCGATTTCCCACCCTGTTCTCTTTTCTCCTCTCCTGGCACACACTTCCTCCTTCTGGTTCCAGCCTTCAAACAGTGATTTTTGTCTTGCTCATTCCTACACTCTTTTGTAAATTTTACCAAATTAGAAATTATTTATCTTATGAAAAAGTTCACCAATCTAAGTGAACAGACGTGAAGGAGTTTCTCTGCCACACAATAGCGTAGCGAGGAGATCTGCAAATACTACAAATTACCCTGAGGGTGTATAGTGGATAATAATTCCCCAGTATAATGTATTATTACTTTGGAGGTGATGGAATAGTATTATTGCTATTTAATAAAATAACAGTGTTTAAAAAATGCCACAAAAAGAATACTCATCAGTGGAAATCATTTTGATTTGTTAAAGTCTGCCTCACTCATTTTTAAAAACCTCCCTAACTGTATCATGAGCCATAGTCTAGCTCTTCAAACTTTTTAAACAGGAGGCCAGTTCACTGTCCCCCAGACCATTGGAGGGCCAGACTGTGGGCCCTGGGACAAGTTGGCTGCTAAGCAGGACAGGCAGTGGTGGTAAAAACACCTGAGGGGCTGGATAAATGTCCTCGGTGGGCCACATGTGGCCCATGGGCTGTAGTTTTAGGACACCTGGTCTAGGTGGTTGTGATGTGGTCTAGGTAAGCTTCTTTTTCAATTCTGTGATTTTTTTCATAAGCTGTGTTCCCGGAAAACAACACTCCTCTTCTCCTCTTGACTTGCCTAGGGCCACTGTGATTTAGGTCACAATTTCCCTCCCCTCAAATACCTTTCCTAATTATCTTCCTTATAGGCTACTACGCTTTTCCATTAAAGCCATAGTAGACATGCACATTTTTACTCTCCCATGTAAGAATTATGTCTCCCAATGTATCCACCAACTTCACCTTTCTTGCCCCAATGTAACCTGCTTTGGGGGATGTGGCATTTCAGATTATTTTGCTTTCATTCTTACCCTTTGTTTATATTTATGTCTCCAGGATGAGTTAGGAGATACAATGTTCTTTTATGTGATGTTTTTCTCATAGTATTTCCTTGCATGTTCATACATACATCCTTTAGGCTGCTGTGCTGGGTGAGCATGCTGTCAGGATCCCTGGACGGCAGCAGCGTGGCCAGTCGACAGCTGAAAGTGACAATATGGCAACAGACATTCAGTGCTTTCACATAAATGAACGTTATTTCTGGCAGCTTCGGCATGACTCCAGAAAAGACTTGCAATATATACCCAGAGGATTACTAAGAGGTTTGCTATAGGAGACTTTATCTGTAATTTTTTAAACAGCCTTATGGAGATATCAATGTTATACCAAAATTGTACATATTTCAGGTACACATATATACGTACACATTGTGAAATGACCACCAAGATCCAAATAATTAGCATATCTATGTATCACCTGTCCCCCCACCCTGTGTCCCAGTAAGAAGATTTATCTATCCTCTTAGAGAATTCCAAGTATACAATACAGTAGTGTTCATTACCACCACCATTTATCTATAATGTTTTATCAGCAAGGATAATATGCGCGTCTCTCATGTCCATTTATATGTATATAAAATGTGTAATATATGTATATATAAATGTGTATTATTGACACAATGATCACATGGTATGTAATTTTGTCCTAAGTACAAATATTGCATAAGTTATGTAATATTTAAATATTCAGGAATTAAAATATTTAAGAATGAAATACATTAACTTTCAACATTTGTTAATTCTGAGAGATAGAAATATGATGGAATATTGTGTCTTTTTGCAAATTTCTATACATTCAGGTTTTTTTCATGAAAAATAAAGATAGCAATGACTAGTCTGCATAATTAAGGAGGTTTTTGTGAGATCAATAACAATTTATACCTTGATGTCATTTTATTTAAGTCCTATAGAACATCTTGTTTCATTTCACTATTTCCTAAGCTGATTTCTGAGTGTGTTTGTCCTGCCTTGCTAACCCAGGTGCACTGCTTTGCACGAAAGTTACAGTTTTAATTTTAACTAACACTGCAGCACGCCTCTTCCTCCATGTGAACTTGTGAACTCATGAGGCATATATATAGCTCTCTGTGAACTTATGTGTGATATGCATGTGCTCCAGGCAGATGGATCCATACTTCAAATTTTTTTTAGCTTTCTGAGCTTATAAGAAGGAGAATCAGACCATAATCCGGTGTTTTAAACAACTCGCAGCATAATCATTTGAAGAAGGGCGTTGAATTAATTACTGGCGAGAGTCATTACATACAGATCCTGACCTCGGTGTCCCATGTTCTCACACACGTATGAAGGAACATTGTCCTTAGACCATTGTACAAATGCCAACTACTGTATTTTCTTATTGTACAATGCTTTTATTTATTATTTTTATTAAATAATAAACACATAGATCATGTACATTAATGCATTTATGGGATACAATGTGCTGATTTCATATAGAATTAGGAACGCTTACATCACACTGGTTAATATATACCTCACCTCTTTTACTTAGTTACTGTGTCAAGACATTTATACTTTATACTAATAGATCTGACATGTGCCCTTGCATTATACACCAGATGTGTGATCCCATTATTCAGCCTCCCTTGATCTGACCTGTCCCTCTTCCCTTCCATCCCCCCTCCTCCTTCTTCCTTCATCTTGGGCCATAGTTGTGATCTATTCTTCATATGAAAGTGTGAGTGATTGTAAACTGATTTCATTATAGTACTGAGTATATATGGCATAATTTTTCTTCCATTCTTGAGATACTTTACTAAGTAGGATATGTTCCAGCTCCATCCATGTAAATGTTTAAGAGGTAAAGTATCCATCTTTCTTTAAGGCTGCCTAATATTCCATGGTGTACATATAACACAACTTATTAATCCATTCATGGATCCATGGGCACTTGGGCTTCTTCCATGACTTGGCTATTATGAATTGAGCTGCAATGATCAATCAAGTGCAAATATCTTTGTTATGAAGCTATTTTTGATCTTTTGGCTATACACCTAGTAGAGGAAGTGCAGGATCAAATGGCAGGTCTACTTTTAGATCCCTGAATATTCTCCATACTTCTGTCCAAAAGGGATGTATTAGCTTGCACTCCCACCAGCAGTGCAGAAGTGTTCCCTTTTCTCCACATCCACGCCAACATCTGTAGTTGTGGGGTTTCGTTATTATACTTCAATCTTTGCAAACTTTTTCCATTGCAGCAAATAAACTCACTACCCCTTGGCCAAATTGGTACAAAATTACCCACACAGTTTGCCATCT
>CAUYQV010162340.1:0-12822 GCA_963574575.1 Galagoides demidoff | reverse complement strand
GTATGGAACAGAATAGAAAGCCAACAGATCAAACCAGCTACCTACCGTTACCTTATCTTTGATAAACCAATTAAAAACATTGAATGGGGAAAAGATTCCCTATTTAACAAATGGTGCTGGACAAACTGGCATCTTTACAACGGGGAAGAAGGAAATTAACATGTAAGGAAAAGACAAAAGTGAGGGGAGAGGTGAGACAGAGGGACCTGGGGACTATTCTAAGTGAAGTGTCACAGGAATGGAAAATCACCCACCACATGTTCTCAATACTAAATTGGAACTAGTTGATCAATGTGTGTGCACATATGGAAGTAAACACTACTGGAATCAAGTAGGCGGGAGCAGGGAAGGAGAGCTTGAGTTACTTCACACCTAATGGGTATAATGCACACATTCTGCATGAAAGGTGCACTTTAACATTGACCTGAAATATACAAAACAAACTATAACCAAAATGTGTGTACCTCTGAAATATTCTGAAATATTTTTAAACCCTGAAAGTAAAGAATAAGAGTAGAGAAATAAAAAATATAGTCCATGTGTTTTATTAGGTCATGAAATATGAAATTTCTAATGTAAAATCCAGTTTATTGAATCTCCAACAAGAAGCAGTCCATTAAATCAAAGTGTGGACCTGAGCTGTCTACACACTGTTACCATCTTAAGGGTAGCTTGTTTATTTCAGTAGCAAGGAGGCTTGAGTGAAAGTAGCAATGATATTATGAAACTTGTTCAGAGTTGACTATTTTTTCATGCAAGAAGTGGGCCAAAAGCCTGTAAGAAATGGTCATCAGTCAGTGCAAGTTCTGGTCACTATGGTGGATGACAGAGAGTTTCCACGTCCAACTTCTGTAATTTGAGCAACATTATTTGTGCAACATGTGGTTGAGCATTCTCTTGAAAAAGAATTGTCCTATTTCTACTAACCCATTGTGGCTGCTTAATCACAAACATCATCATTATTTCATTCAACTGGCTGCAGTAGACATGTGCTCAGATGACCAGCCTTAGTGGGTAATATCTCTGTAGTGGGTACTATCAGTGCCACCAAACAACACCATTACTTTTATTGATAAATATTCAGTTGTGAAGTACCTTTGGGCACTTCTTCATTATTCAACCTTTGTGTCATATGTTTGCAATTAAGAATCCATTTATTATCACATGGAACAATAAGATATAGAAATGGTTCACCTTTATGTTGTGACAGCAAAGCAAGACAAGTATTGAATGATTCCTTCTCGGATGCTCATTTATTTCATGTGAAACTATATATCCACCTTGTTTACCTTTCTGATTTCTTCCAAACAGTCCAGTATTGTTGGAATACTAACGTCTTACCTTGCTGCTAATTCACATGTAGGTTAAGATGGACTTACTTCTACTATACCTTTCAGCTCATCATTACACACCTTGGGCTCACGTCATCCATATAATTCATTTTCAAGATTAAAATTACCAGAACAAAACTCCTCAAATCACTGACATACTGATAGTTCATTAGTCATGTCCCTCCAAAACACTTGGTGGATATTTTGAGCAGTTTACACTGCATTGGTTCCATGACAGAACTCATATTTGTAAATACCGTGAATTGTAAACTTACTTATGGCTTCACAAAAATTGCCCTCAAAATAATTGGAAGGATAATCACAAGCCAAAATGTGTTTTTAAATACAGGCAGATGTACATTCACAGTAGAAATAAAACAAGAAGCGTCAAAATGAAATGTCAGAAATACATACAATTGTGACATTTACTACTTATGGAAATTGAACATTTATTCATTAATAAGCTATTGGTAAGTTAATCAATGAATAAAAAATATACATAAACAAAAGAGATTTCGTGTTAACACAGTTGGTCATTGTTAAAATTAGTGTTATTTTTAACTCAATTTTTTTTTATTTTTTCACTTATTTTTATTAAGTGATTCTTCTTTTTTTTATTGAATGGTAACTATGTACATTAATGCACTTCTGGGGTACAGTGTGGTGTTTTCACACATAATCCGAAACACTTCCATCAAACTGGTTAACATAGCCTTCATGTCATTTTCTTAGTTATTGTGTTAAAACGTTCATATTCTACTCTTAGAAAGATTCACTTGTACCCTTGTAAGATAAACCACAGAAGTGATCCCTCCTTTAACTCAATATTTATACTTCTTTTTTTAATTTAATCATAGCTGTGTATACTGATACAGTCATGGGGTACAGTGTGCTGTTTTTATATACAATTTTCTTCTTGGCAAAGTATCTCAAGAATGGAAGAAAAGGTACCCAATGTACTCAGCCCTACTATGAAACTAATTTATAACTTCCATAGGAAAGCTATAACCCAATTATAGCCCAAGAATATGGGGAAAGGGGAGAGGGAGGGGAGAGGATGGAGAGAGGATGGATGGATGGAGGATGATTGATGGGATCACGCCTATGGTCATCTCATAAGGGTACATGTGAATCTTTCTAAATGTAGAATATAAATGTCTCAACACAATAAATATTTATACTTCTTATGGGCAATGTTTCCTTGTTATTGCTTGATAGATACTAAACCAATCTGATGATTATGTACACACATGGGGACACACACAGACACAAGTTTATAGTCAAATATTTATAACATACAAATTTATATGTGGATAAACATCCACTCTCTTTCAATCTGAGTAATTGAGAATGGCAAGTACTATGTTCTGTGTGTAAGAGGAAAGAAAGACCCGAACACTGAGCTGAAACTGATCATTTACATATTTTCTATAAAATCAGGAAGGTTTTGGCTCTTTATCCAGACAAGGCAATGCCTGGACACACTGGAATCACAGCTCATGAGCAGAAAGGGGCTGACAGCTGGGAAACACCCAGCTGCTAACGCAGCAGTGTTCACTAAGAGTAAGTTGGGGTTATCAATGAGACCCAAACAAACTTGAAAGATGCAAGAGAGAATATAAAAACAGGCAAAGGTGCTCACCAAGAGAAGGATGATTTTAGTAGCTTTGGACTCAGGGGAAGATCTGGAGGAGTTATTGGACTGATGAATATGTCTCATCTTCTGCTTGTGCCTATACAGGACAGAAACCATGAAGCTGCTGGCCCAGAGCATGAGGCCCAGAAAGACAACATCAGGGATGGAAAGCAGAGCTGCATACATTATGTCACCAGTTTTCCCATGACGAATAGCAGAACAGTATGCAAAACTTTTCTGGCTTGTGAAGTTTGTGTTGCTCCAATTTCCACTCACGAACATGGGAAAGATGACATTTACAAGCATGCACAGGATCCAGCTCAGGCATATGGAAGGGGCAGTGTACTTGGGAGCTTTTGTTTTAAGCTCTGCCAACCTGGAGTTCCTGGGGCTGATTGTGATAGCCTGGAAGACACTCAACAGGCTGGTGCTGCCAATAGACACTCCTCTGCCCACTCTGAGAAGATATGAAAGAAGTTTGCATCCAAAGTCACCAAGAAAATCCTTCAACCCAAAAGCTGCCATTGTCTGGGGCACTCCTTTACAGAGGAGAAAGCAGAAGTTGGCTACAGTCAAGTGCTTAATGACGATGTCTGTGAATCGCATCCTGTATCCAGAGAAGCCCAGGGGCAGATACTGGTAAAGTAGAGAGAGATTCCCTAGAATTCCCACCAGAGTCTGTGATAAGGAGATGACTCCTATTGCCACATCACTGGCAGTTATCCTGTCAGGGGAAGAGGAAGCAAGGGCCACATGGATGATGCCTTAATTTTACTAAGAAGCTCCCAAGAGTTGAGTATAAACTTTGAGAGAGCATTAATAATGTTTCAGTCCCTGCTATGGCTATGAGGGCAGTAACAAGGGAACCTCTTCATTCCTCACAGTGATGGAAGCAGGCAGGGCGCTCACTTTAATGTAAAGAAGACAGAACTTATTAACAGAGAGGTGAAATATTTCTCTAAATTCATAGGCTAATTAGAGATGGAGTGGGCTATTTCACTGGCCATATGTTTAAAAAAAAAAAAGTGCAGTGATCCACTAGCATTCCCAAAATGGCTAGTAGTGTTTTTTTTTCCCCAAATAATTCAAATGTATGTTGAGATTTGTTTTAACACACTATTACTTTCTGTTACAGTGGAGTTAGACTGTGCATTTGATTTCCATTTATTTATAAAGTTTCCATTTTTTTATAAAGATTTGTTTTTAAGACCTCTATCAATTGTTAGAAAAGCTTTAGATATTTCAGTAATGATGGCAACATAATACTGCAGGGATTGGCCCCATTACAAATTATGTGTAGTGAATGCAATAGTGGGTTGATATTAGGACAGTTTTAGAAGAACCTTTAGGATTTTTGTCTCATGAATATAAACACAGTGGCACCTACATTGCCAATAAATGAATAATCCTTTGTCATGTACTAAACTTGGGACATGAAATACAGTACATGATAAAATAGTGCAGAGTAGAAACAAAATTATTATTACTTGTAGATTACATTCTTATGTATTTATTAATATGTAAGCTTACAGATACTAGTAAACAGACATTAAAACTATTAACAATGTTGGGGCGGTGCCTGTTGCTCAGTGAGTAGGGTGCCTGACCCATATACTGAGGGTGTTGGGTTTGAACCCGGCCCCAGACAAATTGCAACCAAAAAAAATTAAAAAATATTAGCAATGTAGTGAGATATGTGAATGATGTTAAAAGAGAAGTTTTATGGCAAGAAAGAAATATATAAAACATGAAAACTTAAGCATTTGAGAAACAAAAAGAGTAGATTTTACTTTGTCATTAGAGTATATATTATTAATTTATTTTTTCTGTACAGGAGTGTTATGTTCACAGAAGAATAGAATGGGGAGGTTACAGACATTTTCCATATAACCCTTGAACATACACAGTCTCCATTGTCACATTCCCATACCAGTGTGTACACCAGTGTCAATTTATGAGTATATTTTTACACAGGTGACAAGATGACATCATCCTGACAACTGCTGTGAAAAGGCCAAAATTATTATGTTAACCTTCCTGAAGTGTTTCTTCCTTAACATTAATAGGAGAGGCAGCTTTTACTCTCCAGACTAAAACCATTTTTAGTACAGACACAGTTTCTGTTACCATTTATTGCATCTCACACCCAGAGTTAGAGAAAATGTTTCTATTCAAGTCCTTGCCATTCAAATACACTGTTCACATAGGACCATGTTATCCCTGAAAATTCACCTTACACTTTATTAGGAGTGTGAAGGGATTGCTGGCAAATCTCCAGGAAGCCTGAACATTTAATTTGTGATTCCTTGAAGGTAGCGACAGCGGGTGGCGACCCCCGCTCAGTGTTGCGCAGGCTGCCTGGCAGGACCTGCCTAACCTTCTGTGTCTCCACCCCAGGTGTGATGGTGCCCTGAGAGGTGCGGAGAGGCAGGGCTGGAGAACCAAGAACTGGGAGCCGGGCAAGCGCGGAAGTTGAGGGAGACTATGGCACAGCCTATGGGGCTTCCGGAGCAACCTCTTCTTTCGTATTTCAAATTACATATGAAACCAGTACAATGTACCCCATGTTTGCATTAATGTATACAGCTATCAATTAATAAAAAAAAAAAGAATTAGAAAGAAAGAAAAAAAAAGTGCAGTACCATAGCCGGGCGTTGTGTCAGGCGCCTGTAGTCCCAGATATTTGGGAGGCTGAGGCAAGGGATTTGCTTAAGCCCAAGAGCTGGAGGTTGCTGTGAGCTGTGATGCCACAGCTCTACCGAGGGCGACATAATGAGACTGTCTCAAAAAAAAAAAAAATCAATAGTCTTATCACTGTGATTAAGTAAAGGAGGTGAAAGCCATGTTAAATAATAGGATGTAAGCACTCCAACTTGTACAAATAACACATTGAATTCCACAAAGGCATAAATGTATCCATGATCTATGTATACATGACTCAATAAAAAAAAAAAGAAAGAGAAGAAAAGTGCAATACCAAATGGTGTGAAGCTGTTCTCAGCAGCACACACACACATTCTGAAGCGGAGAGAGACCACGATGCAGAGTTCCCCCATTCAAAGCTGATCAGGGAACCCCCATATCCTAGCCCTGGTCAATTTCATGTAAGTTTCCTGGGTAAGGGAAATTTCAAGAAAGGTGTGGGCTGACTTTTTGCCTGGGAAGGGACTGTATCTATTCCTTTGGTAGGCTCTATCCATCCCTAGAAAAAGGGCTCAGGCTGAGATTTTCCAGCTTGGGTCTTCCCCTCTGCCAGGAGCTTTAGTGCTTTTTCTGTATCTTTTTCTGTATAATAAATCCTATTACCACTGCTCTGTGGTCCATGGATTCATTCTTTGAATCCCTGAGAGCAAGCACCTAGTGAAGAAAGAAATTCCAGTAACAGTAGAATGAATGGCATATTGACTACTTAAATTTCTATTTGTTCAGGTGTGGCTACAAGTATTTACTTTATAGTCTTCTATTTTATTCTGAAAAACATTACTTGGGAGCATTTTCTTTTAAGAAATAAAACTTGTATATATTCATGGAGTGCAATATGATGATTTGACATTCATACACATTATAGCTAATTACTACAGATGATTTCATTAACACATCTGTTATTACCCACAGTTATTGTGTCACAGGATTGAGTTTGGGACATTTCAATCTTCTCTCTATATGTTTTCAAGCAAACAACGCAGTATTGAGAAATACAGTCACAGTAATATTTTAGACCCACAGGGCTTATTCTTCTTATAAGTGAAAATTTTTAAACCTTTGGAATAACATCTTTAAGCACTTTGAACATTTACTTTCATTATGACTTTGCTGAAACAGTAAAAATCCCTGCCACTGAGGCTTATTAACATTAGGCACAGTTAGGAACTGGTGCGGGTCTTGGGCAACCATTTCTTCATACCAGCTGCATCTATTCCTCACAAATTTTGTCCCCTCCCTTAGGGGCTTAGACACCTGACCAGCTTCCATCCAAGAGAGTCCTTTCCTCTGACGTGATCACTGTCTTAACAGACTCTTGGTTTAAGTTTGTCTTTATGGACTCTTCCCCTCACACTGAAATAGAAAATACTCACCCTGCATCTTCTCTTTGCCAGGATGGTGTGCTCAGTGTGACGGTCATTCCAAGCCAGTACCTGTGTGGCAGGGAGGCAGCCAGACCTTAGATATGGTTTGGGCTTCAGTGACCTCATCTCTCCTCAGAGCTGCAATTATCATTTCACCTGGAGCAGCCATGGGTGTGCAGCCTTGGGAGCTGAAAATACTTCTGCAAAAGTTTTCCCAGTTGTTAATTATTACAAAACAATTACCCATTTCTAGCTAGCATACCCTAAGAGAATACTGGAGTGTTTTCAAGAGGCTCTAGGTTCTTCATGATCCCTGGAAGCAGGCCAGATCTCACAGGGGAGAGCAGGAACTACTGAGGTCTGTCATGTGAGGGATTGGCAGTGGAGTGTGTATGTCCCATCGTGATCTTTGCCTGAAAGTTTTTCTTCACAAATCTATTTCTTTTCTAATCTTCCTTTTACTAACTGGCACTTCCCCATAAGTTATGAGTAGTGTAAACTTCTTCAAGTTCATCCCACTTGCTGCAGGACAGCCAGTAAATTAAGATACAAGTGTTTGGGGCAAGCAAGGTGACTTTTATTCAGAAAGCCACCAAAGTGAGTTGGGTGGACTAATGTCCTAAAGAACCATTTTAAACAACTATGAATTTGGGCTCCTATTTTATTAAGAGGTGAAGGGAGTTCCAAGAGGCTGCTGAGGGCCACAGACACGTGGGTGTCACTGAGGGTCTGAGGAGGCTGTAAAACTTCTTTGCTTTTCCTCTGGTAACTTTGGAGGACTCAGTTCAGAATGTTTCGATGAATCTTGAACACAGCATTGACGCTTGTGTGTAAACTTTTCCCACCTCTTTGGGAGTTAGTTTTGGGAAAGGAACAGTTACCATCTTTCTCTAGCCTATGTTCAGAGCAAAGGAGATGCTTTTAACCTAAAGGCTATTACCACAGAGGGAGGGTGTTTAAAAAGATAAAAGCACTATGAAAAATGTAATGCCAATAATTGATGCTGCAAATCACTGGACTCATTTAAAGGCCAATTTATTTGGTTCATTTTTACCATCAAAGGTCCATTAATATGGAAACTTATGGGAAAATATAATTTACCATTATTGATCTTTATTAATCCCAGATGATACCCACAGAACAACATTCACAGAAGAAAGAAATGAGCATGTGAAAGACATAAAAGTACCAGGATCAGGTGGTTTCACTAGGTAATTCTACCATTCATGGAACTATCAGATAGGCCAAAGTTATTTATTTGATACAAGAGTCTGAATGGTTACTGCACTCCCCTACACTTCTATTTTTATGACTTTTAAGTGAGGAGTATTAGTAGATTTTACATCTGAGAAACATAAAGTAGGAGATGAAATTGATTCTTTGGTTTTTCTCATAGGCAATTCTATGATTAAATCCAGGTTCACTATCCAATCTCCTTTAAATTTCCATGCAGGAATTAGAGGCAAAACAGTGGACCATCAACATCACACAGTTGCATACACACACATAAACTGATTTACATATTTCCTCAGAGATTCAAGAAAGGCATGCATGTACACACACACAGAAGCATTCATGCCGTTGCAAACAACATCACTCACCTTCACAATGTCAGTGGAACCTCCTGAATATTGTGCACACACCCTGCACATACATGTTGACACTCATATGCACAAACACTCAGTATTACACACACTCATATGAACACACAATCACAGCCACTTTCATAAGATCAACCCTCACTACCCTCACAATTATGACATGTGGAAGTCCTCATGAATACACATGCACATGCATATATAAACATGCCTACAGAAACTTGTTATATGGCCACACTGTAGGATGCAAGAAAAGAGGGACTCCTCCAATATTTCAAAAATTAACCAGGACAATATTTACAATATATAGCCTTAAATGTTACTGTGTACAGTACCACCTTAGCTCATGATACAAAGTGGGGAAATTAAAGTGGAAGTTTTGAACAGAGCCCTGCATGGGTGTGAGAGAGAATGAGGGAAGAAAGACACAGGGTGTGAAGGTCATAGGGGATAAACAGTGATGTAGAGAGTCTGGGGAGGGTGGGCAAAGAGAAGAAGATGAATAAAAAAGAGTTAAATGTCCCAGGTGTATCAACAGTCATTGTGAAGATAGGGGATAAAAACCAGGTAAAGGGATTCTAAGGATCCAGGGTACATGAGACGCTGGGGAAATATGGGTGCAGGTTTTCATCCCAAAGAAAGAAATGATGGGTGTGGGGAGATGATAAACAAGGAAGGTAGACGTCAGAGTTTGGTGACCACACTTTTTGTTTGTTTGTTTGTTTTTTAGAGACAGAGCCTCACTTTGTTGCCCTTGGTAGAGTATCTTGGCTTCACAGCTCACAGCAACCTCCAGCTCTTGGGCTTAGGTTGCCTCAGCCTCCAGCTGGGACTACAGGCGCCCCCCACAATGCCTGGCTATTTTTTTTGTTGTTGCAATTTGGCCAGGGCTGGGTTCAAACCCACCACAGTTTGGCATATGGGGCCTGCGCCCTACTCACTGAACCACAAGCTCTGCCCAAAGTTACCACACTCTCTACTTCCAGTATTTGCTTGACCCAGCCTCATCCCATCTATGCTTTTCTTTTTCCTTTTATTAAGTCATATACACATAGATCATGAATACACTTATGCATACTTAGGGTAGAATGTGTTGTTTTTTAAATACAATTTGGAGTGTTTACATCAAACTAATTAATATAACTTTCACCTCATTTACTTGATTATTGTGTTAAGACATTTGTATTCTATACTTGATAGATTTAACCTGCAATATGCTCCATAGGTGTGGTCCTACTGTTTACCCTCCCTCTATCAAAACTCCCACCTCCTCTCTCTTCCCCCTCCATATCCCTCCTTCATCCTGGGCTATGGTTGTGATCTATCTTTCATAAAAAAAAGTGTGAATAAATATAGAAAATTGTAAATATATAAAATTGATTTCATAAAAGTACTGAGTACATTGGATACTTTTTCTTCCATTCTTGAGATACTTTACTAAGGAGAACATGTTCCAGCTCCATCCACATAAACATAAAAGAGGTAAAGTCTCTATCCTTTTTAAAGGCAGCATATTATTCCATGGTATACATATACCACAATTTATTAATCCATTCAAGGGTCGATGGGCACTTGGGCTTCTTCCATGACTTGGCAATTATGAGTTAAGCTGCAATGAATAATCTGGTGCAAATATTTTTGTTGCCAAATGATTTTTGGTCTTTTGGATATACACCTAGTAGAGGAATTGTAGGCTCAAACAGCAGGTCGATTTTTAGATCCCTGAGTGTTCTCCACACTTCTTTCCAAAAGCAATGTATTAGCTTGCATTCCCACCAGCAGTGCAGAAGTGTTCCCTTTTCTTCACATCCATGCCAATATCTGTAGGCTTGGATTTCATTATGTGGGCTAATCTTACAGGAGTTAGATGATATCTCAAAGTGGTTTTGGTTTACATTTCTCTAATGTTTAAAGATGATGAATTTTTTTCATGTGTCTGTAGACCATGTGCCTGTCTTCTTCAGAGAAGTTTCTGTTCAAGTCTCTTGCCCATAATGAAATGGGATCTCTTGTTCTTTTCTTATAAGTTTGAGTTCTCTGTGGATTCTGGTTATCAGACCTTTGCAGAAACATAACTTGCAAATATCCTCTCCCATTCTGAAAGCTGTCTACTTGCTTTACTTACTTTGTTCTTGGCAAGTGCAGAAGCTTTTTAGTTTGATCAGATCCCAGTAATGTAAATTTTAGTTATTGCTTCAATTGCCCAGAGGGTCCTCCTCATAAAACTTTTGCCCAGGCCAATTTTTACAAGTGTTTCTCCTGCAGTCTCTCCAAGAATCTTTATAGTTTCATGTCTTAAGTTTAAGTCTTTTATTCAGTGAGAGTCAATTTTTGTTAGAGGTAAAAGATGTGGGTCCAATTTCAGTCTTCTGTGAGTTGCCAGCCAATTGACCCAGCACCATTTGATAAATACGGAGCCTTTCCCCCAAATTTAATTTTTTTTTGTTTCTTAATTTTTTGATAGGCTTATCAAAGATCAAATGACAATAAGTGAGTAGATTCATATCTTGGTTCTCAATTCTGTTCCATACATCTACCTCTCTGTTTTTGTGTCAGTACCATGCTGTTTTGATAACTATCAATTTATAGTATAGTCTGAGGTCTGGTAGTGTGATTCCACCTGATTTGTTTTTAGTTCTGAGTAATGTCTTGGCTATTGAAGGCTTTTTCTGCTACCATATAATATAAAATAAAGTACTAGTTTTTCCAGATCTTTAAAGTCTGACAAAGGGGCTTTACTAGGGATTGCATTAAATCTGTAGGTGTTTTCGGTAGTATGGAAATGTTGATTCTTCCCAGCCATGAGCCTGATATGTTTTTCCATTTGTTGACATCTTCAGCTATTTCTTTTCTCAGAGTTTTGTAGTTCTCTTTATAGAGATCTTTCATGTCCTTTGTTGGGTACATGCCCAGACATTTCATTTTCTTTGGCACTACTGTAAAAGGAATAGAATCCTTGAGTGTTTTTTCAGCTTGATTGTTGTTGGCATATATGAATGCTACTGATTTGTGAGTATTGATTTTGTAGCCTGAGATGCTGTTGTATTCCTTGATCACTTCTAACAGTTTTGAAGTTGAGTCCCTGGGCTTTTCCAGATATACAATCATATCATCTGCAAAGAGTGAAAGTTTGATCTCTTCTGATCCTATATGCATACCCTGATCCCCTTCTCTTGCCTGATTGCAAAGTCTAAGACTTTCCTTACAATGTGAAAAAGCAGTGGAGTCAATGGGCAATCTTGCCTGGTTCCTGATCTGAGTGGAAGTGTTTTCAATTTTACTCCATTCAATATAATATTGGCTGTGGGTTTGCTATAGATGACTTCTATCTATGTCCCTTCTATACCTATTTTCTTAAGTGTACTGATCATGAAAGGATGATGAATATTATCAAAAGCCCTTTCTGAATTAATTGAGAGAATCATATAGTCTTTGTTTTTTAGTTTGTTTATGTGATGTATTATATTTATAGATTTACGTATATTGAACTGGGCTTGAGACCCTGGGATAAAACCCACTTGGTTGTGGTTTTTTTTGATGTGTTTGATGTGTATAGTTTGTTTGTTGTTTTGCTGGATTCTGTTTGCTAGCATCTTGTTGAATATATTTGCATCAATATTCATTAGGGATATTGGTTTATAATTTTCTTTTCTTGTTGAGTCTGTTCCTGGTTTGGGGATCAGGGTGATATTTGTTTCATAGAATGTCTTGGGAAGTATTCCTTCCTTTTCTGTTTTGGAAATGGTTAAGTAATATTAGTTTCTCTTTAAAGTTTTGGTAGAATTCTGATGTGAATCCACCAGGTCCTGGAGTTTTATTTTTGGGGAGATTTTGTATAGTTGATGCTATTTCAGAATTCGATATAGGCCTGTTCAACATTTCCACTTCTTCCTGGCTAAGTCTAGGAAGTTGGCATGCTTTCAAATATTGTTCAATTTCCTTCAGATTTTCATATTTCTGATAATAGGGTATTTTTTATAATATTCATTAAGGATTTTTTGTATTTTTTTTTTTTTTTGGAAACACTTTATTCTATGAAGTCTTTTTTTTTTTTTTTTTTTAAATTTTATTGAATGGTAACTATGTACATTAATGCACTTCTGGGGTACAGTGTGGGGTTTTCGCATGCAATCCGAAATACTTCCATCAAACTGATCAACACATAACCAATTAGCCTAAGAATGTGGGGA
>CAUYQV010162339.1:0-29426 GCA_963574575.1 Galagoides demidoff | reverse complement strand
TAACTAGTCAGAGCTTCTCAGCTGCAGCATGACTGACACCCTACTGGGTAGCAGCCTGGGTTCAGCAGCATCCCTGGACTCTACTGCCTAGATGCCAGTAGCATTCTTCCCCCATCCCAAGTTGTTTCAATTTAAAATGTCTCCAGACATTACTAAAAATCTCTTGGAGGGGGCAGATCAACACAGGTGAGAATTCCTGCTTCAGAGTTAGAGGTGAGTGAAGCTTTTACATGTTCCATGTGGTCACCTTTGGTGCTCACAGTAACCCTCCAGGTAAGCAGATGGCATTTATTATGCCCACTTTACAGATGAGGAGCTTAAGGCTCAAGGGGCTTTACACACAGGGCAAGTGAACCTTGGGTCTCAGAGCTGGGATGCAGCCTTCTTCCTCAGTATTCTTTCGTGCCTGGAGAAGTAATGACTTCGAGACCAAAAACAAACAAACAAACAAACAAACCCACATGTCCCTGTTTTTTAGGAATTGTACCTGCACTTTTTGCAGAAGAGGACAAGGAGTCTATCCTCAGTCAGATTGGACAAGAGGCTGCCAAACAGGGCATGGGGCCGGCCAAGGAGTCCGTGTGGCAGTACTTTGTGAACAAAAGTGCAAACAACCTGCACATCGTCTTAGGCATGTCGCCAGTGGGAGACACCCTGAGGACCTGGTGCAGAAATTTCCCAGGTACCCTGGAACTGAGCCTGCAGACCTGCTTCTCCTGCGTAGCAGGGCATGGGTTCTGGGGGTTTGTCTACTTCTTGAGATTCCACCAGTGAAGTAGGAAAAGCATTGGGTTGATGTGTGGGCCCTACATGGTGAGGGGAGCTTTGTGATTGCCACCAGGCTTAGGCGTAGGTGACATTCTCCTGTTCGTGCTCCTAAGTGCAAGGTCCATAGTGCATGGAGGGTGGCTCTGTGTTCCCTTCTGTTTGGGAAAATTCTGCCAGAGGTTCTTGATAGGAGGGGGATTTTGTTTCCTCCAGGGGTCCTTTGGCAATGGCTAGAGACATTTGTGGTCATCCCAATGTGGGGTAGAGGTTGACTATACTCCTGACATCTGGTGGGTAGAGGCTGGGGATGCTGCCAAACACCCTATATGCACAGCCAGCCCCTGCAACAGAGGATTGCCCAACCCCAAATGTCAATGGTGGCAATGTTGAAAAACTGCTTCTGAAGAATTAGACTTGGATATGTCCATCTCATTCACCAATCCAGGGACTGCTGAAGATGGGATTGGTGTTCTTGGGCCCATCTCAGGGCTACAGAGTAAGCATCTTTTTTATCTGTCTTTTTAAGGTATGGTAAATAACACTGGTATTGACTGGTTCATGCCCTGGCCTCCCCAAGCTCTCCATGCAGTGGCTAAGTCATTTTTAGGTAAGTCACAGCTATTATGGGGACTGTATTGTTGATATACCAAAGTGATTTGTTACCACTTTTCCAACTTTGAATTTGGCCCCATCAATTCCTTCACTGGAAACCCCTGCGGTAACAAATGACTTTTGGTCTATGATTTTGGTCTATATTGAGTTACAGTTCGGGGGATTTCAGGAGACCTTCATGGACAATTCAGGATAAAAATTGATTAGGTGTCATTTAAAGCATGAGTTGGCAAACCATGGCCTGCTGCCAAATTGGCCCATCACTTGTTTTGGTAAATAAAGTTTTATTGGTACACAGACTCACTCATTAACATACTTTCTGTGTGGCTTTTTACTTCTTCTGTATTCCTTTCTGTTTAATAAAAATTCTATCTTACCATGGGGTTGGGGGGAGAAACATACTTTCTGTGGCTATATTAATGCTATAACAGCAGAGTTGAATAACTGCAAGAGACGGTACTATTACTATGTGCCTCTTTGAATGAAGAAAAAGTGTGCTGGTGCCCCAAAAGTGCCCCAAGAACCTTTCAGTAAACATTATCAATCAGTATCAAATTTCTCTTTAAAGTTTCAAACACCTAAGACTTTGGATATTTATTTAAATCTTTGAATAAAAAAGCAAATCCATTTATTGCCTAGAGAAAATCTTTCTCTTTGGACCTAGCTTGAGCAGATTTATACCAAATGATATTGGGTGACCTGGTAAATCATTTCAACCTTAAAAATATATGTTCAATAAATAACTGTCCTTATATACAAGCAGAATTCATAACTTTAATCATAATGCAGCATTTGGGGGAAGGAGGCTAAGAGAATGACTCTGTTCTGATTGCATAACTCAGAGGGCAGCAAGCTTTCTGTAAAGGTTCAGATGGTAAATACAGCCCTGTCAGAACTACTCAATTTTGCATTTGTATCATGAAAGAGTTCATAGATATTATGTACATCGATGGCTGTGGCAGTGTTCCAATAAAACTTTATTTACAAAGAAAGGTGGTGGAGGATTTGTCCTTTGGTTCACAGTTTGCCAACCCTGAGAGAGATGGGCCCTAGTTTTCACAGCTGTTTGCCATTTCCAGTGTTAGCAGTTGGATTTGCTTTCAGTATTCCATGTTTCAGTGCCATAAATAATGCTGCTTGGAATTTGCTTAGAGTTTTTTCGCCTTAGAATATATTCCTTCAGATTGGGATGGCTGTGTCCTACAGTTTTGATATTTGTGGGGCAGAGTTTTTTATTACACTATAAGATTGGCCCTCTGACTGTGGTTTGCTGACAGTATAATTTAAGATCAGTTCTGCAGAAGGTGAATTTGCCCTTTTGGTCAATTTTTCCTTTCATTTTAATATGAGACATAGTCAGCTTTGTGGTAAGTATATTCAACAGTCTGTCAGGGGACTAGAGACACATAGTTTCAGCACTGGAAGGGATCATTAATTCTTTCAACAGATTAATAGGAAGGCCCACCTTTAGTCTGATTCGTGTCCAATGATGAAAGGCTGATTAAGCCCACCCCACCCCCAGCGGTGGGACTAGGCATGTTGATCTCTCTGAGATTTCAGTCCCCTTCTGCCATGGTGTCTTAGCCATTAGGGAAGATAGATTTTCCTATTAGTGGGAAGGAAGATTGGCTTTCTGTGTTATCAGAGAAATTGCTGGAGCTTGGGTTGCAGCTGTGGTCTAGAAAAGTCACCAATAAGTAATAGCTTCCCTCTCTTTTCTTTATTAAAATTTTCAAAGTCATTTTTTCTTGTCACAAAATACATACAGCAAAATTTTCCTTGTTAACCATTTTTAAGTGTATATTTGGCACTAATTACATTTGTAACATTGTGCCATCATCACCACTATCTATTTCCAAGACTATTTATTCATCTCAGACTGAAGCTCTGTTCCCAGCCCCTGGTCACCTCTACTCTGCTTTCTGTCTTTATGAATTTGCCTACTGGAGAAGTGCACAGAAGTGGAATCATGCAGGTTGTGGCCTTTTGTGTCTGGCTTCTCTCACTTAGCATCTTAGTTTCGAGGCTCATCACCTTGTAGCCTGCGTCAGTGCTTCGTTCTCTGTACAGCTGTGTGGGGTTCCATTGTGTGGATGGACCACATTTCTGTGTTCACTCATCTGTTTATAGACACTCAGGTCATTTCTCCCTTTTGGCCACTGTGAAAAGTGCTGCTGTAAATATTGGAATATAAGAATCTGCTTGAGTTCCTATTTTCAGTTCTTTGGGGTATAGACCTAGGAGTGGAATTGTTGGGTCATCTGGTAATTCTTTATGTAATTTCTTGAGGAACTGCTGTTTTCCTTTCTTTCCATATTTTTTGTTCCTTCCTCTTCAGGGGATAACTCATTGATCCCACCAGAAAACATGGAAGATCTGGTAGAACACGTCGTTTTGGTTCATGAGTCTGTAGGGCAATTCAGCAAACAATTTCTGCAGAAACTCAGACGCAGCAACTACGTAACTCCCAAGAACTACCTTGATTTTATTAACACCTATGCAAAATTACTGGATGAAAAAACTCAGTATAACATAGGTAAGACTTGGGGATGGGACAGTTAAGAGAAATCATTATTTACGAGTAAGCCTTAAAGGACCTGTCTTTTTTGAGGCAGATATTTCTTAGCAAGATCAGGCAGGTTCATGATTGAGGTCAAGCAAAGCACATTTTGAAGTAATTCCTCTATGTGGGGACCCCTGGGCATGCTCTTTCTTTTTAGAGACAGAGTCTCATTTTATCGCCCTTGGTAGAGTGCCATGGCATCATAGCTTACAGCAACCTCAAACTCCTGGGCTTAGGTGATTCTCTTGCCTCAACCTCCTGAGTAGCTGGGACTACACGTGCCCACCACAACGCCTGGCTATTTTTTGTTACAGTTTGGCCATGGCCGGGTTTGAACCCGCCACCCTCAGTATATGGGGCCAGCGCCCTACCCACTGAGACACAGGCACCGGTCAGCATGCTCTTATTTTTATTCTCAGTGTTGGGCCATACACTTTGTTGCTCTGCATTTTCATCTCATTAGAGATAACTGTTGAGTACAACATACTCTGTTAGGAAGTGCTTTTTAAAAAGTGCTCCGGCACTGGCTGTTTTTAGACATGTATTCATTTTGACCAGTGCTGTCCCCATGTGGCAGTGGAGGCATTGAAGGATGCATGACATCTCTTAAAAGTGATCTTTGTTTCCATGAGCCCACATTTGATGAATCTTAGGGCACCAGAGTGCTCACCTGCCCAGATGTGTTCAGAGTGGTCTTGACAATGAACTCTGCACACTCTTTCTCAGCTCAGTGCAAACGTCTGGAGGGGGGCCTGGACAAGCTGAAGGAGGCCACCATTCAGCTGGATGAGCTGAACCAAAAGCTGGCCGAACAGAAGATTGTGCTGGCGGAGAAGTCTGCTGCCTGTGAGACCTTGCTGGAGGAGATTGCCACCAACACGGCCATAGGTGATTGAGGGGCACTGCTGGGGCGGGCCTATTCTTTAGTTGGACAAACTTCCACTGGGGACGTCCTTGAGAAACCACTTTTTGGCACTGAATTTGGCATCCTTGACACTTTGATTCCTATTTCTTTCTGAGTTCCTATGTAGCCAGTCCTGTCCTCCTTTCTAAGCCCTGAGACTCTGCCATCCATAGGACCCTGAGTGGGCAACCTGAGGATTTGATGGGGTGTGGAAAAGTCAGTTTCTTGATCTTCACTGAGCCAGTGAACTAATTGTTTGAGGTTGAAATGACCGAAGCCTTAGCATCCTCTGCGTGGGGCTTTCTTGGTTTTCCTTGAAGCTATTTCAAGGTTCCCTCTTGGGCCCCTGCACTTGGTGTTCCTGGCTGAGCAACTGGGCTTACCAGTACTGTCCCACTGTGGAGGTGTCTGGCTCTCACAGATACCTCACAGCAGATAGCTCCTCTAGGTATCTGCTAGGTGTACCTTTGTGCCTTAGCTCTCACCCTTCTCTCAAGTCTGTGGGCTTCTGTTTTCTGTCATTACTTTATATCATCAATCCTGATTTGTGCCTGGTGCAGCTAATCCCCAGATTCTTTCAGAAGCCATCTGATCTGCCCGCCTCTCATCCTACTCCTTCTAGTTCATACATATTGCTTCTAAACGTAATCATGGTTTAATTCCATTGTAACTGCACCAGGCCCTCTGCACAGGATACATTTTCTACCACTCTGGTGATAGTGCCCCCAATTTGGCTTTGGCAAACTGCCTCTCCCCAATTCCCCCTGTGTGCCAATGGGATGGACTTACTCCAACCCTGGCAGCCAATTAGATGATTCTCCTGGCCTGCACATTTTGAATCAGCCAACATGAGGCTCAAGATAATTTGTTTTCATTTATCCCATGTCGGCACTGGGAAGAGACTGTGCATCTGGTGTCTAAGCCCAGATCCCTGGAGCTCCCCCATTTATGTCTTTCAGCATCTTCTACTTCTACGAGCTGCCCTGTCTCCTACAACAGATTCTCATTTGTCTTAACTTGACCATTATTAGTTTCTGTTGCTTGCAACCAAAGCAACTTAACCAATAGTGATTTTTCCCTGTAATTCCTGGCAACTCCCTGCTGCCTGTTTTAATGCTGAATACTCAGTGAGGCCAGGAAAGGTCCCTGTCAACCCCTCTGTGTCATCTGGCCCAGCTCATTTCTCAGGACACCTGTTTCATGCTCACAACGTTATTTCTTCATGCCATGGGACTCACTTTGCTTTGCTCAAAGAATACTCTCTTCCTTCTGTCTTCCTGGCTATGTTTCTTCTCCCAGAACCTTGATCAAATGCCTCATTCTTGCATAGCTTCTCTTTGCTATGATTCTTTTTTTAAAAAAAGCTGTATTCCCCAGTGTTCACTACATGGATTTATGTAAGTATGCAGAGACCCCAGCTGAACTTGCATGCTCTGGATGTAAAACTAGACTGAAATGTGTCTTGAAGGATACTTTTATTTCATGTCTTCATCCGTCCAGTCAACAGATACCCACTGGATATCAACTTCACATCAGGCATCACCATAGGGAGGCAAGAGAACTGAAGGAGACTCAACCACTGCCTTAAAGAAGCTTGTGACAAAGAAGCCCCTCTCCCAATGCCCAGGCTGCAGTTTGGAGTGAGGGTGACCTGTTTGCCACCCCCGCCTTTAGTGGCTCTCCCATCTTTTGTTGTTTTCCCTTCCTTATCACCATCATTCTTTGTCCACGGGCAATTTGCTCTTGAAATTTTGAAGGCAGCTTCCTCTGGGATCTCTGTTTCCAGGGTGCCTGTGCCTATCAGTACTATTGTGGTTGCAAATGTTGGAAAGTGAGCTCAAAGTGACATAATCAAAAATGGAAATGCATTGATCTGGAGGCTGGCTGGCTTCAAGCACAGCTGGATCTAGAGGCTCAAATGTATTAATGGGAATCTGCATGTTGGCTCTCCTGCCTTTGGTTTGGGCAGTGGTTCTCAACCTTCCTAATGCTGTGAACCTTTAATACAGTCCAAACGGGTTGCGACCCACAGGTTGAGAACTGCTGGGCTTGGGCTTCATCTCAGGCTGCAGGCCCTGTACATGCTGAGAATCTGGGAGCCTCATGCTGGAGCCTCCAGCATGAAGCTAGCACCCTGCTCAGGCACGCGTTTATGGATCACCTTCTGCATCAGTGTCCTACAGCTGCCATAAGAAAGTACTACATATTGGGTGGCTGAAAACAACAAACATGTATTTCTCACAGTTCTGGTGGCCACAAGTCTGGAGAGCTGTTATGTCTTGTCTCTTCTAGCTTCTAGTGGTTGCTGGAAGTACCTGGCTGTCCTTGTAGGTGCATCACCGTGATCTCTGCCTCCATTGTCACATGAGCCTATGTGTCTTCATATGGCCTTTTTAGATAGATGCCAGTCATTGGAGTTGGGGTCCACCCTAGCCAGTATGACCTCATCTTAACAAATTACATCCACAAAGACCTTCTTTCCAAATTAGGTCACATTCTGAGGATCCAAGTGGACACGCATTTGGGGGAGGGGCAATATCCAGCTCAATGCACCTAATGTGAGCCAGCCCTACTCTAGGTCTGGGTTCTAGCCTTCGGGAGGTGCTTACATCCCAGTGAGGACAGCCAGACAATAAACAGGCCAATAATCAGGGTGTAATTAGTGCCATGAAGCAAATAACCAGAACAATGAGATGGAGCATAACAGAGGGGCAGGCTCTTAAACTGGGCCTGAGTGGACCAGGGGATGTTGATGAGCCAGGAAGCAGGAAGGGCAGCTACTGTGTCCTCAGCTGACACTGGTGAGGGAGGGTTGGGACTGTCAGAGCCATGTGGCCTGCCATGCAGTAGAGTGAAGGGGTTATAGAGGTCAGTTGAGGAAGGTCAGAGTCAGAGTGGCTGCCTAGAGTCAGAGGCCTCAGACCCAGTGAGGATTTCTGTCCCACCAGGAAAGCCTGGGGATGCCATGTTGACCAGAGGTCTCCAGACCCCCGTCCAGGGCACAGACTGACCTGAGGACCATACTCTGCCTTGATCCAGGACCCATAAGTGCACCCTCCCTGCACCCAGTAGCTTTACTGACCTCCCCCTCCTCTTGCAGCGGAGGAAAAGAAGAAGCTCGCAGAAGAGAAGGCCATAGAGATAGAGGAGCAGAACAAGATCATTGCAGTGGAGAAGGCAGAGGCTGAAACAGCCCTTGCTGAGGTCATGCCCATCCTAGAGGCTGCCAAGCTGGAGCTGCAGAAGCTGGACAAGTCGGACGTGACTGAGATCAGGTAGGCGATGGCAGTCTCCCAAGTACTGTGGCCACCACCTTTGTATAGCACTTGGGAAGGGCTCACACCACATGCTGAGCACTCTCCTTGGGGGCACCGCTGTTGCTGTCATTTGCAGATGAGGACAGTGAGGCCCAGGGCCCAGGTAGCTGCCCCCAGCTATAGGGAGCAGGGCTGCTAGAGAAGGAGGCTCCAGAATGGTGTTTTGGTGACTGGGGAGGAGGGGTGCAGTATTATACATCAGCCCTTGTCACAGAAATAAGTGTCTACTCTAAACCATAGCAGAGTGGTCAGTATGGGGGGCCATGCCCTCCTGAAAATAGTGCAGCAAAGCTGAGCCACATACAAAGGCTGGATGGGCAACACCCTGATCTATTTCTAGGAAACAGGTTTTCTAGAGGTAGGAGGCTGGGTTATTATTGTACCCCCATCTGCAAATCAATGTGTAAGATGTCTCTATCCCCTACAACCAAAGGTTCTGTCTGCTGTCAGGATGAGGGATTTGGTGTGGGGCAGCTGTATGCACTTCCCCGCTGTGGACTGGTCTCCCCAGGCCACCATTACTGGATTTTAATGGTGAACTAGTGGCATGAGTAAAGCCCCAAGAAGGGACACTGTCCCAGCAGCCCATCTGCCCTGCCCCCTGCTGCTTGGTTCTGCACTGAATTCCCCAGGCCTGGGAGCCCCTGCTGTCTTCTTCTGTCATTCTTCATCGCATACTCATTTCCAGAAGGAAAATCATCCCTGTGGCCCCACAGGCAGGTCTCATAGCTGGGAGACACTACTGTTTCCAGGTTGGTAGCTGACTTTCTGTCACAGGCTCCTGGCGGAACAATACTGGTTCTCCAGGCTTCTCCATTCTCTGTGCTGAGCAGCGCTCCCTGTTGAAGGTTGTGTCCTTGTTTTCTTGTTAGTGAAATGTATGTGAAATTGAATTCAGCTCATTCTAAGACAGGGGACCTGAGTTATTCTTGGGAGGTCACCTGGAGATGCTATTGTTGTCAGCAAGAAGTCATTATTTCAGGGTAGTATTCTGCAAAGTGTGGGGCCAACAAAAGTATAAGGATGAACATTTTAAAATTTCAACTCTATGTGCTGGCAGTTTAGACCGAGCTTCCAGGACAGTGTCTAAGTGCATGCCACACTGAGCGGGAGTATAGATTGTCAGCACACATTTTCAGGGGAAATATCCAACTATCAGTCACGTGATTATGGACACCCCTCTCAAGTCAGCAGCATAAAAACATTGTGAGAGGAGAGAGTTGGGAGGAATTTTTGAAAAAGATTTATTTGAAGAGAAGTATCTGTGAGTCTCCTTATTGACCTCTAGGGAAGAGTGGGAAGAGGTGCCGTGGGATCATGTGGAGAGCTTGACATTGTGTGCCCTGCAGTTAGACCTTATGGACAGGGGCCCAGTTTGCCCTGACAAAACTAAAGTAGCCTATGGCCTCAAAAGAGTAATTTTTTAAAAGGTCATTATCAGAACAGGTAACATATTCATGCATGGCTCTGTTGTGTGACCTTTGGCAAGTTATTAAATTTTCCATGCTTTAGTTTCTTCATTTGTAAAATTTGGATGGCCATTTGTCTCTACCATGTCAAGGTTCTTCCTTTTTCTTTCTTTTTTTTTTGGTAAGAGGCAGAGTCTTATTCTGTCATCCAGGCTGGAGTGCAATGAAGTGATCATAACTCACTATAACCTTGAACTCCTGGGCTCAAGTGATCCTCTAAGCCTACCAGGTAGCTGGGACTATAGGCACATGGTACCATGCCTGGCTAATTTTGAAATTTTTGTGTAGAGATGGGGTTCTTTGCTTCTGGCCTCAAATGATCCCCCCACCTCACCCTGTATAAAATGCTGGGATTTTAGACATGAGCCTGTACCTCAGGATCTTTGGATGTATATGGTCCAGGATGTACCACACCTGGACATCAGGATCTTTATTAGGATCTGAAAAGCTCTCAGAGCAGTGCTAGGCTATGCAAATATTAGCTGTTACCATGGTTCTACCATCAAAAAGGCATACCTGGAAAGCCCCCTTCCACCATGTTCCCCGGTTCTGTTCACCTCTCTGCTCTGCAGCAGGTAACCGCCACCATTTGTTTCTCACGGATCTATCCAGAGAGTTTTTGCGCAAGATCAAGGTAACTGGATACACATGGGTCTCTTCAGTTCCTGACTTTGGTTCAGAAAGCAAGGGATACCTGTAGATCCTCTTTGCCTGCCTTTTATGTAGAAATGGTAACAACTACCCATATGTTTTGCATCTTTTCTGCTTAGCAATACATTCTAAAGCTATTTTGCATGTCAATATGTGATTAACTTCCCCAGTATTTTAAAAGAGCCTCATCACATCCCACTGTGTGGCTGTGCTGTGATTTATTTAACTATCCCTACTGAGGACCTTTAGCTTGTTTCCAGTCTTTCACCTTTGCAATGTGGCGAAGAATTAACTTTATCATGTTTCATTATGCAGTTGGGCAAGGCCATCCAACTGGGATACATTTCTGAAAGTAGGACTTCTGGATCCAAGGGAGTGTGCGTTTAGAATGTCCATAGCTGCTGCCTAATCCCCTCTACTCCGTGAGGATGGAGCCAATTTACATTCACCCCCAACCCAAATGTGTAGTACCTGCCTTTTCAGAGCCTCACCAACAGAGGGCGCTATCCAACACTTGGCTTTTCGCTCACCTTGCTGCTGAAGAGCGTTGTTAGTGCAATTTTAATTTGCATTTCTCTTATGAGTGAGGCTAGCCTTTTTTTTCATATATGGAAAAATGTGTATCAAAGTCACATGTATTTCCTCTTTGGTAAACTGTTTAGTGCTTTGTCCGTTTATATGTTGGTGCTGTTATTTAGCTTTTTCCCGCCTTATCCATTTCCAGGGGCTTTTTATATAACTCCATCATCATGCGAGTTGCAAGTATTTAACAAGCTTGTCATGGGCACTTTGACTTTGTTGATGAGGTTTGTATGTGTGTGTGTTTGCTATGTATGTTTATTTTTATGTGGTGGATTTTAGCAATATTTTATTTTGTGGTTTTTAGATACTGTGTCATAGTTAGGCCTTACCATGACAAGATTGTAAAATAATTTCTCTGTGGTTTCATTAAATTTTTATGGTTTAGTTTTTTATATTCCTATCTTTTATCTCTTGGTGATTTCATTCCCAGGGTCCCATGTGAGTTTGGATCCCACTTTGCTCTTTCCATATGGCTACACTCTGGCTCTCTTTAGGTCATTTGGATGTTAGGCACATGAGCCAGCACTTACATCCTGGTAATTTCATAATCCATTAATTCCTTAAAAAAGCACTTCCTTTCTTTAATATGCAGTTCCCTTTGCAAAGATCATTAACTGTTAAGGCAGGCAGATGAGGGCTAATGAGGGTTAGAAGTGGATGCTTCTCCTCTGTAAAAGTATAAAGGGCTCCCTTTGTTTCTGGCTTTTGATTTTACTTTTCTTCCTTTCGTTCAGTCTGTCATCACTGGGGCATACTGGCCGTGAGCCAGGCAGGCAGTGTCTCACTGCACAGAGCCGATGGTCTGTTTCAGGAGTCCCGTGTGTGGTTCATTAGGAAGGAAGAATCTTTGCCTGTTAGTGGACAACATGGACCTGACCTACTCCTGATCATGGAGGTCAGAGGGGTGGCCTGAGAGAAAAGCATGGATAGTTGGTATGTCCGGGGTGGAGCAGTAGGAGGGCAATGTATTTTCTTTTCTTTCTCTTCCCCTGAGTGTGTTTTGTGATAGAAAAAGGGAATCAAATGAAACAGAGACATCTCTGTTTCTTTGACTTGCAACTGCCATATTTCAAACACCCCTCTTATCTGGTACTGGGGACTGCCCTGATTTCTGGATAAGTAAGGTTCCAAGGCTTGGTCTGTAAGCTGATAGCAGAGAACTTCACTTTCGTAGACACACAAGATTTTGGAGCTGAAAGGTTTTGTTTTGGTGCCCCCCACTTTACAGATGGGAAAGCTGAGACCCATGGCTGGTTCCTAAACTGCCCAAGGCCTAGGACCCTACCACACAGGCCAGGGGCTCTTTCTGTCTTATATCTGAAAATATCTCCCTGATTCGTTCCACCCCTGATCATTCAAAGAGCAGTGGCTAGGACCTGGCTTTCATCAACCCTGAAGGGAGCCTTTTAAAGACAGCTGACGGCACCGCCTGCTTTTTCGTAAATGCTGGTGTAATTGAACCTTTCCCTGGTGACTCAGGGCCATTACTTTAATTATCTAGCTTTGTGCTGAAGTCTGGGTGTCCTCTGTCCTGGCTGCTGCCCTGGCTTGTCCCTCTGCTGTGTGGTTCCCTCTCTCCTCTCCTGTCTGTGAGGGTGTAGAGGGGATCCAGGGCCAGAGGGGTTGGGGGTGCCTACTGTAGTAAGTCTCCAGACTGCTGTCTGCTCAGGCGGTCTCCTCACTCTTTCTCTCTTCTTCTCTCCCTTCTCTCTTTGTCTTTCTGTCTCTCTGACTGTGTCTCTGTCTTTCTATTCCCCCTTCCTTTTGTGGCTCCCCCCAGCCTCCTGCTGGAGTAGGACACTAAGACCGGGGCTGCAACCTGTGTTCCAAATGCTACATCCAGACGCTTTGGAGCCTCCGTTTCCTTCTCTTCTCACCGTCTCTTCCTTTCTTTCCTTTTTTTTTCTCTTTTGCCTTTTCTGTATCAGTCTCCTTCTGCTTCTGTCTCTCTTTGTGGCTTTTGTGGGCTTTGCCGGACAGTGGGAAGCCAGTGGGTACTCTGTCTGAGAGGCCTTTCCCCTAAGGCTGTCTCCAGTTCCTGTAGGGGTCTGGTTCTCTGGAGGGTCAAGAACAGAGGGCAAGGGGCAACATAGCCTGGAAAGAGGCCTGGACATGGGGGACCTACGGCCTCCCAGGCTGTCATCCAAGTGCTCAGAGTCCCGTTTCTTCATCTAGTCATCGGGAAAAATGATGATGATGTTCATGATAATGATGATAATGACAGCAGCCACCATTTAGAGTCTGAGGAGTCATCCCAGGATGTAATTAAGACACAGATTCTTAGGCTCCACCCTGGCTCGAGGGGCAGCCTGGATGTGTGTTTTAATGACTACCCCCATGACCTGGTGCCCAGTTGACTTTGAGATGGGACCCTGAGAGGAGACCCTGATCCTGTCCTCAGGGTTCCTCCTGTGCAGGAACCCAGTCTGTGCTGAGGTCTGGCGTCCTTTGTTTCCATTGAGTGTCACCTCTAGTGAATGACTTCTGGGTGACCATTTTGCCTGGAGCTCTTCCAGGCCAGCTCCTGCCATATCCAGGGTCTATCGTGTACGCTTTTGTTCCTTGCCAGGTCATTTGCTAAGCCCCCGAAGCAGGTGCAGACGGTCTGCGAATGCATCCTCATCATAAAAGGGTACAAAGAGCTCAACTGGAAAACTGCCAAAGGCATGATGTCTGACCCAAATTTCCTAAGGTCTCTGATGGAGATTGATTTTGATTCGATTTCCCAGAGCCAGGTTAAAAATATCAAAGGTGAGTTTGGTAGAATATGTGAATAGCCAGAGTTGATCTTGATTTGGCGTCTTGGTCTGGGACAGGGATGGAGGGCAAGGAAGAGACTTATGGCAGGCAGGCCCTCCCTGTGGTCAGATGGTACCACTGAGACCCTGCAGATAGAACTGGAGACTATCTCCAGAGGAAGAATGGCTGGGGGCAGGTGGTAGGGCTGATAACCACTATATGCCTGGTTCACACTAGCTTTAGTTCTCCAGTCAGCAGACAAGATCTTCTCATTGGAACCCAGCCTGGTCTGTCTTCTGTGCAATGCACATAGTGGTGCCAAGAGGTGGTCTAACCTTGACTTCTCCCCTTGCCGCTCTTGTTAGTATAAAGTCTTCTATAGATCTGTGGGGCCTCAGGGAGAGAGGACTGACTGCATGGCCCATAGCCAGCCCCTCAATCTTTGGTTACAGAACTCCAGGCTCCCTTTGAGCCTAATCCCTGACCCTACCAGGTGTTTAGCTAGGCAGAATAATGTTATCCTTTGCAAACAGCAATACAAGTTCATCCTGTATTTGACAATTTATTTAGAGCCTTATTATCAAATCTTGTTTTTAGCCTCTTAAAAACAAAAGTAAACTAAACACAAACAATGTTAACAACTAAAAAACCCAAGGCACTGCCCCTCTCTGAGTGTAGACTGGGTGGGTTTCCACTTATGTGCTATTACTCCTGAGGTACGTGCATAGGTAGAAGTGACAGATGATCGGTAATGGCCTGCAAATCCCAGTTAGCTGCCTGTGCTGAGCTACCTTGGTGCCCAGTTGGGAGTCCCGAGGGCTTCTGGGTGGCAGGATATTCATATCTCAAATATCTGCTTACCCATGCTGGGTTGGGCCTTATACTGATGTTCACAGGGGCAGTCTGGATTCTGCTTACAGGGTCGCTGAGGAATTAGGGACTTGCTACACTTATTTGTCCGCAGGCGCAAATTGAAGCTTGCCACTCATGAAAACAATTGCATCTTTGACTTTAGGCCTCTTGAAGACTCTGAACACCACAATTGAAGAAATGGAAGCTGTCAGCAAAGCTGGGCTGGGAATGCTGAAATTTGTTGAAGCTGTAATGGGCTACTGTGATGTTTTCAGAGAAATCAAGCCCAAGAGAGAGAAGGTATTGCCCGTCTGTAAGACTGGCACACTGCTGCCAAGAGAATGAACGTGTTCTGGCAAGGTTCTGGCTTTAAATAGCATAAAAATTCCTCTCTCTACCCCAATAAAAGTACAACTCTCATTTAGGTATAATGTAGATGGAGAGAACTGGGAACAAAAGATTTTCAGATTATGTGTGAAAATGTGGGATATAAGATGTTTAAAGTTGTTTTCTGGGGTCAAAGGAGAGTTTCTCAACCATGTACCATTGACATTTGGGGCTGGGCCATTCTTTGCTAAAGTGGGGGTATCCTGGGTACTGTAGATATGCAGCAGCACCCTGGCCTCGCCCCACTAGATGCCAGTAGCATCCTTCTCCCTCCCAGGTTGTGATATTCAGAAATTGCCAAATGTCCCCTGGGAGACAAAATCAGCCCCAGTTAAGAACTAGGTTGAAGTAACATGTAGAACACAAAACACAAAGAGAATAAGGTTGATTTGATCCTTTTGAGTCATATTTTGATACTGTCTTTTTTTTTTGAGACACAGTCTCACTTTGTAGAGTGCCATGTTGCTCACAGCAACCTCAAACTCTTGGGCTCAAGTGATCCTCTTGCCTCAGCCTTCTGAGTAGCACCTGGCTATTTTTAGAGATGGGGTCTCGCTGTTGCTCAGGCTGGTCTTGAACTCCTGAGCTCAGGCCATCTACCTACCTTGGCCTCCCAGATCTTACAGCTCAGAATTTTATTGCTCAGAAAACTTAGAACAAAAATCAAAGAAAATTTACAACCAATAGTAGACCCAATATTGTCTTCAGTGTAGTCTTTTGAAGTTTTCACTTAAGAGTCACAGAACCAACTTACGGTGGCTTCCATACGCATGAAAAGGAGACCGTCTGCTAACTTGGGTTTAAGAACCTTTGTTACAAATAGTTGAAAAGGAAACTAAGAGGCCACAAGCCCCACTATAGCCCATGGTGACCCTAGAGCACAGATAGCAGCCATGTGGATACACGCCCTGCCCTTGAGCCCTGCCCCACACAGTCCTTTTCCCCAGCATTGTGCCAATTGTCTTCACTTAGGTGGCCCGGTTAGAGCGGAATTTTTACCTAACTAAACGGGAACTAGAAAGGATCCAGAATGAGTTGGCAACTATCCAGAAAGAACTGGAAGCTTTGGGTGCCAAATATGAGGCAGCCATACTGGAAAAGCAAAAGCTGCAGGAAGAAGCTGAGATCATGGAGAGGCGGCTGATCGCGGCTGACAAGCTCATCTCTGGTCTGGGATCAGAAAACGTCAGGTCAGCGTGGTTCATGAGCCTGCCTTTTACGGCTTATAAATGGATGTCCCTGGCAGAATTTCTTGCTATGTTCAGTCTTTATTGCACATTGCATTTTCATTGAAAAGCACGTGATAAGTTCTTGTTTTCTTATTACCGTGTTGATGGTGGCTAATGAACATTGTATAGACTCTGTTTTTATTAGGTACTGAGTGTTTACTTATTAAGTGACCTCTAGGGTTGGGAGGCAGAAATATAGCAGTGGAGACAGGGAGAAACCTGAAGCATTGAGTAAGTAAGTAAGCATCTGTAAGTATATTTTAAAAAAACATGATTCAGTCAGATCCTTCTATTAATAAAAAAGAAAATAGTAGAAAATATTATTTGCATGTGGGAAACAGTTTTCAATATTTCTTAAACCTAAAAGACCTTGGACATTTACGAGAAGAATCCAAAGGAAACATGCCCTTCCTTTTATCTCAGGTAGGTCTCTGTGAAGTGGGGCCCGAGCTCATTAACTCTGCTGGGCTTATTTACTTGTCTTTAATTAAGTGTTCGGAAACAATGTGATTACTAAATAAATAGCTTTGAGACAAAATGAGTCTCACAAACATTTCCTGAGCCCCCTGCTAAATGCTGGGTTCTACCCAGCCTTAGAGTTGAACAAATTGCAGAATGAGCTGGTGATCTCTGTTCTCTATGAAGAAAGAATAGCTCAAAAAATGTTTCGTCTTAGCCCTGTTAGCAAGGTGTCAAGCTGGTCCTTCCAGGATGCTCCTTTTGGTTGTGACCAGAGGGCAACTGCTCACTGCAGCCTCCCTCTCTTGCACCAGGTGGCTGAAGGACTTGGATGAGCTGATGCACCGGCGTGTGAAGCTGCTGGGGGACTGCCTTCTCTGTGCTGCCTTCCTGAGCTATGAAGGTGCCTTCACCTGGGAGTTCCGAAATGAGATGGTCAATCAGATTTGGCAAAATGACATCCTGGATCGAGATATCCCCTTGAGCCAGCCTTTCCGGCTAGAAAACCTACTCACAGATGATGTCGAGATCAGCAGGTGTGTGGGGCCTCTGAGCCAGCGGGCTGAGGTGACATTGTACAGGGTGTCACTCCCGGGGCATGTTGACAGCCTGGGGGGCCTAGCAAAGGCTGCAGTTGGCATGACTGCACAGAAATAGCCAGGTGAGCTACAGATCCAGCCCCAAGCTCTTCTTCCTAGAGTTTCAGGAGGGTTAAACAGCCTGGGCCGATTGATAGATTATTCTAGAAGACCAGTCCTACCACTTATAGTCCTTGGTTTATAACTTGGTGAGAAAAATAAATGTCCCTGTGGCTGTCCCTTCCAGGTGGGGCTCCCAGGGGCTGCCCCCTGATGAGCTGTCAATTCAAAACGGCATCCTCACCACCCGTGCCAGCCGCTTCCCCCTCTGCATCGACCCCCAGCAACAGGCTCTCAACTGGATAAAGAGGAAAGAGGAAAAAAACAACCTGCGGGTGGGTATGGCCCCTTCTGGGTCCTCTGCCCTGTTACCCCTTCTCCAGGGAAGGCCCTTTTCCAGCTCCTCAGTGCCTTCAGTAGGGCAAGCCGAAATGTTACCACCTGACCCCCAAGTGGGGTCCACCCTCTGAGTCTTCCAGGGTGGCACCACCCACCTTGAATTTTACTCTTGTTTGCATCCCCCTCTCAAGCTCTGGGCACCATAAAGGTGAAGACTGCACTGCTCTCAGCTTTGCCTTCCTTCTACCCAGTACTGGGCTTGGTGGCCTTCAGGCTACATGCTATTTTTTGTTGTTGTTTGATACAGAGTCTCACTCTGTCCCCCTGGGTAGAGAGAGTGCTGTAGGATCATAGCTTACAACAACCTCAAACTCTTGGGCTCAGGTGATTATTCTCCTGCCTCAGCTTTCCATGTAGCTGGGACTATAGGCACCTGCCACAATGCCTGGCTAGTTTTTCTATTTTTAGTAGAGACAGGGTCTTACTCTTGCTCAGTCTGGTCTCAAACTCCTGGGCTCAATCCACCCACCTTGGCCTCCCAGAGTACTAGGATTACAGGTGTGAGTCACATCACCCAGCCTACAGGCTATTTTTTGGAGCTGCTTTGGGGAGGAGGAGACAGAGGGGTGAGAGAAACACACAATTCAGTGGTTTTTAGTGTATTCATGAAGTTTTATAACTACCAGAGTCAATTTCAGAACATTTTACACCCTAAGAAGAAAAACTATATATATCTTTTAGCCATCACCCTACCCAATCCTTCCAGCCACCTCCTCCCAGCCTCTGACAATAGCTAATCTACTTTTTCTCTAGGATTTGCCCATTCTGGAATTTCATATAGATGGACTCATACAAATAAGTGGCCTTCCGTGTCTGCCTTCTTTTTGCTGAGCATCTTGTCACGGTTCATCCTTGTTGTAGCATAGTCAGCGTTCCATTCCTTTTTGTGGCTGAAGGTCCATTATATGGATTTGTCACATTTTGTTTAATCTACTTGTCTGTTGATGGATAATTGAGTTGTTTCCACTTTTTGGCTGTTGTGAATGATTCCCTGTGAACATTCATGTACAAGTTTTTATGTGGACGTGTTTTCCATTCTCTTGGGTATATACCTACCTAAGAGTGGAATTGCTGGGGCCCAATCACTTTTTGCTCAACTAATGAATAAATTAATGATTTTCAGTTTTACCTTTTCCTTATACTTTCTGGTCCTTGGTCTGTATTTACCACATTTTGGGGGGAGGTCATATAAATTCCATGGTCAGGGGAACATCTGCCTCTGACGTTCACTTATAGCAGATACTACAAATGCAAGAATATCCCTAGACGTCCCTCTTCCCTCGGCATGCCAGAGAGTTGTGAAATTGCCAGCCAATTCTAGCCCCTAATCTGATTCCAACTCCCACCCTGTCTCTTAATGAGGAAAGATTCTAGCTTATGGGAGGGGGGAGTGAAGTAAATCCCTTTCCTTCCCCACCTGCCCTCTTCGAATGAGATGCTGCTCTGAGCCTGAACCACATGGATTTATGGGTTTATAGGGTTGTACACCTTGCTTTTCTCTTTCTTCTTTTTACTCTGACTCCCACAAGTTCCCAACTCATTATCTCCCCCCTTACAAGGCCTTCCCCCTCTGACTTTCACTTTCTGCTTTTCCTCTCTTCCAGGTTGCTTCCTTTAATGACCCTGACTTCCTCAAGCAGCTAGAGATGTCCATAAAGTATGGGACTCCTTTCCTGTTCCACGATGTTGATGAATACATTGATCCTGTGATTGATAACGTCTTAGAAAAAAACATAAAAGTCACCCAAGGACGGCAGTTTATTATCCTGGGAGATAAGGAAGTTGACTATGATTCAAACTTCAGGCTGTATCTAAACACCAAGATGGCCAACCCCAGATATTCCCCCTCAGTGTTTGGGAAAGCCATGGTGATCAATTATACTGGTGAGAATGGGCAGAGCCCCAGCTGCAAGTCAACCTGGTTACCACAGCGACTACCGTCTCAGATGCAGGCTTTCATGGCACGTCCTCTCGCTCAGCATCCCCAGATCATTCTCCTGTAGTCACAGCTTGACTCGTCAGCTCTTCATGATAAGCAGACCCCAGAAGGGTTGGGGCGTTTGGAAGGCCATGAGCTATGTATCTTGAGGCTGGACCATAGGCTTGTGTGTTTACACTTGGAGGGTGACAGACCTCTGTCTGCTTGGCCGGGAGGTTATCCTGTATTTGTGTATTTCAGTGTATATTGTGAGTCTGGGTTTTTCTGCTTCCCCTCAATTGAATTCTGATAGGAATGGGATAGCACCTCTCACGTTTTCTTGGGCTGTCACACAGCTGCTTAAATAGGTGTGTGAGATGTAGTTGCCTGGTATATAGGAGCTCTCATTTAATTTGAGTGTGTTTGAACTCTTTCTGTCCATACTCTGCAGAGCAGTGTCACTGTTTTGCTGTCTGATGTTTGTCACTTTGTTGCTTTAGAGTGATTTTTATTTTTAGACAGAGTTTCACTCTGTTACCCTAGGTCAGGCATCCTCAAACTACAGCCCACAGGCCACATGCAGCCCGCCTAGGACATTTATCCAGCCCATCAGGTGTTTTTGCCGCGGCTACCTGTCCTGCTTAGCAGCCGACTCGTCCCCGGGGCCCACAGTCAGGCCCTCCTGTGGTCTGAGGGACAGTGAACCAGCCCCCTGTTTTAAAATTTGAGGACCCCTGCCCTAGGTAGAGTGCTGTAGTGTCATAGCTCACAGCAACCTCAAGCTTTTGGGCTCAAGAGCTCCTCTTGTCTCAGCTTCCCAAGTAACTGGGACTATAGTCACCTGCCATGATGCCTGGCTAGTTTTTCCATTTTTAGTAGAGATGGGGTCTCATTCTTGCTCAGGATGGTCTCAAACTCCTGAGCTCAGGTGACTCACCTGCCTTGGCCTCCCAGAGTACTAGGATTACAGGTGTGAGCCACCACACCTGACCTTAAAGTGATTTTAGAGTAGGACGTGAGTCTCTGTGCCTCTGACATGTAGGCTTAGACCCACCCTCAGCTTGTCCTGCTTGGTATAGACACACTGACCAGCTTAGCAGGGACCACAGGCGGTGAGTGTCTGTCATTGTTCCCACAGTCACACTGAAGGGCCTGGAGGACCAGCTTCTGAGCGTGCTGGTGGCCTTTGAGAGACGGGAGCTAGAAGAGCAGAGGGAGCACCTCATCCAGGAGACCAGTGAGAATAAGAATCTGCTCAAGGACCTGGAGGATTCCCTCCTCCGGGAGCTGGCAACCTCCACGGGGAACATGCTGGATAATGTGGAGCTGGTGCAAACCTTGGAGGAGACCAAGTCTAAAGCCACAGAGGTAGAAACTACAGTGGAAAGAAAATTAAAGTGGGGGTGGGAGGGGATGGATGTGCCCTTGGGGTGCCTGTTTCCTCATCTGCTCAATGAGGAAATTGGACTTGGTGATCACAGGGGCTTGTTCATGGTCACAGGCCTTAGTATACAATAGCTGAGCATTAAGGGCCGCCTGCCTGTCCCTCATCAGACTCAGTCCTTGAATCACCTGAAAATTTGCATGATGATATTAATAAAAGGCCACCCTCTATTGAGGTGTGCTGTGAGGAGGGGTGTCCTTAAAGGTGCCCCCAGGGATCCCTGTGCATCAAGTCAGCCCCTTTCAACTGAGAATGATAAGAAACACAGTCCTACCTGGCTTACATCAGAAGGGAAGTTATTAGTTTAGAAAGTAGAAAGGTTCAGAGATAGCTTCAGGCAGGGCTGGATCCGGGACTTGGAAAAATATCACTGAGTCTTGGTTTCTTTCTGTGTCTGGGCTGGGCCTTCTGCTGGGCTGTCTTTATTCTTTGCTCATTCCTGCCAGGGTCATAAGACCATGTGTGGCCTCATGTCCTCTCAGGTTCAAGTCCAAAGGGATAAGTGAGAATATTTTCCTCTTTCTATCATGAAGGTCCTAAGAGTCACTTATATCACCTGCCTACCCCAAACCAGTCCCAACACCTAGGGATGCCAGGCTTTGATTGGCTGGGCCTGGGGCAGCCTCCAGAGGAGTTGGGGTTCCTCCACTGGACTTGGGGTAGAGCCCATAGATGGAATGAAAAGGGAAGGCACGGACTTGGAAATGAAGAAGGGGGCATGGGTGAGTGGAGTCAGCTGAAGTATGGACCGCATCTGTCAAGAGGGTGAGCACCCTTGGTCCCTACAGTCCCTGGTGGCTTTCAAAGCTTTGCAGGCATCTCTTTGCCATCCCCTGCCACTCCTATCCTCTGCCTATTTTCATAAGCCTTCCTGTTTCCAGGGTAACTTGCACCTTTTCTTCAGGTATCAGAGAAGCTCAGGCTGGCAGAGAAGACGGCCCTGGACATTGACAGGTTACGAGATGGCTACCGGCCGGCTGCCAGGAGGGGGGCCATCCTGTTCTTCGTCCTGTCCGAGATGGCCCTTGTGAACTCCATGTATCAGTACTCCCTGATAGCCTTCTTAGATGTTTTTGGGTTCTCACTTAAGAAGTCGCTGCCCGACTCCATTCTCATAAAGCGATTAAAGAACATCATGGACACGCTGACTTTCAACATCTATAACTATGGCTGCACAGGTGATGAGTACAAGGACGTGCAGTTTTGTTTGTGTAATATGGGGCTTTAAGGAAACCTGGTCTGTGAAATGGACACTTGTCAAAAGGCATTCTTTACTGTGACTCTTCACAAAGAGGAATGTTCAAAGCCCTGAATTTTAAGATAGCAGCTTGATTGAAATACAGTTTACATATGCCACATTCTCTCTTTAAAATGTACAATTTTATGATTTACAAATCAGAGCTGTACAACCACCACCACTATGTAGTTCCAGAAGGCTTCCAGCAGCTCAGAATTGAAACCCCCCACCGAGAGGTTTAGCAGTCACACCCCATTCCCTCAGCCCTAGTCTCTGGAAGCTGCTAATCTCCTTTCAGTCTCTGTGGATTTACCTATTCTGGACACTTCCTATCAGTGGAATCCCACAGCATGTGGCTTCTCGTGACGATGTCTCTCACACAGTGTAATGTGTGCAAGGCTCATCCACATTGGGAGCCGGTGTCAGTCCCTCATTCCTTTTTATAGCTGTGTAATAATCAGTTGTATGGACAGACCACATCTCTAAAAATAGCCGGGCATTGTGGTGGGCACCTGTAGTCCCAGCTGCTTGGGAGACTGAGGCAAGAGGATCGCTTAGGCCTAAGAGTTTGAGGTTGCTGTGGGCTGTGATGCCACGCCACAGCACTCTACCAAGGGCAACATAGTGAGACTCTATCTCAAAAAAGGAAAAAAAAAAAAAAAAGGATTCCTTTTAAAAGATAGACTTAATTCCATTATCATGCCTAAAAATTAATAAATCTTTAATGTCATCATGTATCTAGTGTTAAAATGTTCCTAGCTATCTTGTAAGTTGTTTTTCATGTTTGTTCAAATCAGGACCCTGACAAAGTCTATAGACACTTATTACCCTTGTAATGTTGGTGATTGCATCTCTGTGGTATATTTAAAATGTGCCTCCATCCTCTTCTTATAAATTTGTAACAGAGTTAGAATTGGGCAGATCCAGGTTCTGGTTCTGGTAAGAATACTTCATGTATGGTTTTGTGTATTTCTGTTAGGAATCATATAATTTTTTGTCTTTTTCTTTTTTGTGATGTCAGCAGTCAATGAAAGGAATTTTCTAAGTCTATTTATTAAGCGTTATAAATGGTAACATTCTGACTCTTGCAATCATTCTGTTTTCATTAGGTAAAATGCTTTCTATCAAAAGAAACTGTTCTGTTCAACCATTTGGTTACCAAGATGTGTAGTTCATATGGGGAGGGCAGATCAAATGTTTGATTATTGTTTTTAATTTTTTTTAATATTCTTACTATCTCGTGTAAACATATTTAGTATGTTTCAATACATCTCAGTAATTGTCCTTATTTATGTTCAAATTATCCTACCTTTGCACCTTTGGAGCTTTTTCAGGTTGGTTTATGAGTCCTTTTACCCAAATCTGTAGTCTTTTGACAGTTTCCCCACTTTCTGGTAGGACAGGGAACTCCATGCACATCATGGTTCTTTGTAGTAGGAAATGGTATTGAGAGACAAAAGTGCTTAATGCTTTTTCATAGATTGAGCTAAGAAGCTTTAAAAATATACCATGAGTTCATAGTGCACCAGTATCTATCTCCTGTTCTCTTGCAAAACCTGATTTTCTTATTACATCAGTATACCCGTTTGTATATTTCACAGTATATACATATGTGCATGCACATACCCACATACAAATAGTCTCAGAATAACAAGTTCAACTCAATAACCACCATATGATTACTGAAAGCAGTTTATGATGTATTTTTATATTGCTAGTTGAAAGTACAAACTGTGTGTATGCCACCAATTTGATATACTGTTAATGTTCATTTTTTTTCATTTTGCCTTCAATTGTTAGGGATTTTTTTAAAATTAAAAACTTAAACATTTTATATGGTCACAAAGTAAAGATACCTTTAGGAAAGTCTTAAAAAGAATTACCTGCTTTCAGGGTGGACCAATTGCTCTCCACCCCAGCATTGTCATCGTGAGGCTCCCCTGTAACCTTTCTCTTGTGTTAATTCTCTTGTTTTCTGTTTCTTGTGTCTTCCTAATTTGTGTTTTACTCATTATTTTGGTGGAGTACCTCTTCTAGTAGCTTCCTGAAAAAAAGGTGCATAGTTGGAAAATTTTGGGAAACATATCTGAAAATATCTTTATTCTACTCTCGAATTTGATTAATAGTTTGGCTGGGTATAGAAATCTAGTTTTAAAAATTATTTTCATTCAGAATTTTACTTTCATTGTCATTATTGCAGTTAAGGAGTCTGAAGTTATTCTAATATGGATCCTTTTTGTTTTTAGGAACTTTTACTATCTTGTTTTCTTAGAAGATACCCTAAAAATTCATGATGATTTGGTTTGGTTTAGATCTATTTCCATCCACTGTGATCTACATTCAGTGGCCCATTTCAATTTGTAAATTTACTTCCTTCAGTCTGCAAAATTTTCTTGAATTATTTGCTAGTTTCCTTTTCTCTAATTTCTCTATTTTCTTTTTCTAGAACTCCTATTATTTACATGGCTAACCTCCCTGGCTGATTTTCCAATTGCCTTTTCTATTTTCTGTGTCTTTGTTTTGTTGCTTTTTTCTCTGGGAACTTTTTTTTATAAATTTATCTTATAATGCTTCTGCTGGGTGATTTATTTCTACTACCATTTTTTTAATTTTCAGGAACTCTTTTGGTTCTACCAATACTCTTTTCTTTAAAAAAAAAAAAAAGTCATTCTATTCTTATTTCACAGAGAAACATAGTTCTTAGAAGATTTTGATGATAGTTTCCTAAACCTTTCTTACATGAAATAGTCTCTACTTCCTTGTAATTCTCCTGCTCCCAGTTAATTTGTTTTGTCATCTGCATTTCAATTAGAAGCTTTCCTCAAATTCTTGTGTGATACTTGGTTGTCTATTCATACTTAAGAATAGAACTGAAAAGCTTATTGGAAAGTTCTATGCTTGGATGGGATTGGCCAATTTGGGCTTCACTGGGTGATTTGGCTGGGCCAAATCTCAGAGGTCAATATATATAGTTCTGTCCTTGTGAGACTCTTAGAATCCCTAAAGAAGAGTCTTCACCCTCTTCCTGAAATAAGTAATCTTGGCTGTCAACATTTGTGGGACCAAGTGAGAAAAGCAGGCTGGCGATTGCAACATTCATTACAAAAACTTTCATGTAAAGCTTTATTTTCATAATTGGTTTCCCTTCAACTGTTCCTGGTATTCTTCTGTCCATAGAGACTCTGTTTTATCTTTTCCAAAGCTTTCTGAACTCCATTTGGGTAGGGAGGACAGTTGCCCAGCAGCATAGAGTATGAGAAGGGAACTGGGACCTGACCGTCTTAAATCAGTTGTCTGCCTGTCTTCTGTTTTTAGCTCATATTCACCTCTACTCTCAGAGGTACTTGAAACTGCCAGTTGCTGAGCTTTTTATGAGTTCTATGATTTGCTTCTTGGCTTTATCTCCTCCTGATGTAAGAAGTTCTCACTTGTCCATCTGTCTTTAGCTGGCAAAAGTTTATTGCTATTGCTTTTCTCCAATTTTCTTAGGGTTTATATCTTTTGTAAAAAAGTTCCATCTTGTATTAGCAGATTTTTGGAAAGGTTTGAGAGAAACTCAGAACAACCATTTTTAACCAAAAGCCTACTGTGTACAGTGAGTCTTAGAAAGAGAGGGTCTTTGATAAGACACTGTCCTGTTAATGATGTTCTATATGTCACTAGGGGTTGGTGAATTAGTTTGCTGGGACTGCCATAAGAAAATACCACAGACTAGGTGGCTTAAACTTAACAGAAATTTATTTTTTCATAGTTCCGGAGGTTGGAAGTCCAACATCAAGGTCTTGATAGATTTGGTTTCTCCTGGGGACTCTCTTCTGGACTTGCGGATGCTGGTCTTCTTGCTGTGTCCTCACCTGGTCTTTCTTCTGTGTGTGCATCCTGGTTGTTTCTATGTGTGTCCAAATTTCCTCTTTGTATAGGGTCTCTAATGAGATTGGGTTAGAGCCCACTCTAATGGTCTCATTTAAACTTAATCACTTATTTTAAGGCTCTATATCCAAATATAGTCATATTCTGAGGTACGGGGGGTTAGGGTATGAATTTGGGGGTGGGGATATAATTCAGCCAGTAACAATTTGACGAATAAAGAGGTTAGTCTTGTAGTGCTCACTTAAGAAGCCAACCCTCTAAATCAGTGGTTCTCAACTTTCCTAATGCTGCAACCCTTTAATACATTTCCTCATGTTGTGGTGACCTCCACACATGAGGAGTGGTGTCTTCAGTTCCTAAGACCATTTGAAATATATGTTTTCCGATAGTCTTAGGAGACCCCTGTGAAAGGGAAACGGTTGTTCAACCCCCAAAGGGGTTGTAATCCACAGGTTGAGAACCTGTACTCTAAATACATATAAAATAGAAGTCAAATCACAAATTTGTCTTATGACACTTTTCCCCAGGAACACATTTCTTCTGTTATAAAACAAAAGAGAAGAAATCTAGTATTGTGTATCCATCAATGAAGAGTTTCTTGATGAAGAGTGCTTCCTTTGCAGTAGAGGCCGTAACCTGCATTCTGCTGTCCAGATCTGGCTCACTACTTGCTTTTGTAAATAAAGTTTTATTGGGGCATTGCCACATCCTTTTGTATACATATTGTCTTTGGCTACTTTCACACAACAAAGGCAGAGCTTAATAGTTATGACACATACTACCTAGCTTGCAAACCCCAAAATATTGACTTTCTGGCCCTTTATGGAGAGTTTGCCAGCACTTCTTTTAGACTATAATGGATAAGAACTTACACTCTGGGTCTGGCAACCAGCTGACCTCGGTGAAGCTGGCTCTGTACCCTTTCTATCCTCACTTGATTTTCCACCCTACTCCTCTCTTCTCAGGGGGGTATGATGAGAACTTCCTTCTGTAGACATGGCCATTTCAGTTGCAAGTGAAATGGTCCCTATAGGTTGTACTTGGCCATGACTTATAAGTTGAATCTATCTTTTTTTTTTTTTTTAAGAGACAGAGTCTTGTTCTGCCACCCAGGCTGGAGTGCAGTAACATGATCATGGCTCACTGCAGCCTTGAATTCCTGGGCATAAGAGATCCTCCCACGTTGGCCTCTCAAAGTGCTGGGGCTACCAGCCAAGCCCATCTTTTTTGCATTTAGATATTCACGGACATTAGGTCCAAAGAGAGCTAACTGAATGCACTTTGAGTGTTTTGTTCCATTTCTATTAAATTTAAGTACATTGTATGTAAGCAACTCAGGTTTTTTTTTTTTTTTGAGACATAGTCTCACTCTGTCTCCCTGGGTACACTGCTGTGGCATCATAGCTCACAGCAACCTCAGACTCTTGAGCTCAAGTGATTCTCTTGCCTCAGCTTCCCAGCTAGCTGGGACTACAGGCGCCCACCACAACGCCTGGCTAAGCAACTCAGATTTTAAAATGAAAAATAAATTTTTTTTTAAATCAATACCCATCTGGTGTTTCCCTACAGGATTGTTTGAGAGACACAAGCTACTCTTTTCTTTTAATATGACTATCAAGATAGAACAAGCAGAAGGGAGAGTCCCCCAGGAGGAACTAGATTTCTTTTTAAAAGGTAATGAATTTGTTCATTTTAGTCTTCCCAACTTCCTTAACCTATGTGGTATACGTGTATACATTTGTTTATTAAAACAGCCAACTGAAAATTCTCCTTAAAACTTGGCTTCCAACGGCACTGCTTTATTAAATATATCAGTTGGTGATTCCAGCTTCAGCAGTGGTTTTGGGTATACTCAGAGCAGCCAGCCTTTGCCTCAGAGGTCCCTGAGGCTGGATGCCATGCTGAGCACCTGCTTGGGGGTCACTGGCAATAAGAGCCTGTTGCGGCTGCCTTCTCGTCCAGTCTCTTTTCGGGAAGTGGACTTTTCCCAAAAGTAAAGGAGGTCAAAGTCCTGAGCTGACTGCTTTGCACAATGGCTGTTGCTTCTTCTCTGCTGTTGTGGCTAGGAAACATCTCCCTGGAGAAAAGCAAACGGAAAAAGCCCGGCACTTGGCTGTCCGACCAGGGATGGGAAGATATCATTCTTTTATCAGAAATGTTTTCAGATGACTTTGGGAAGCTTCCTGATGATGTTGAGGATCATCAGACCATCTGGCAGGAGGTGAGCTCCTGTTCTCTTCCTCCTCCTTTCCTTCCCTACCCATCAGCAGTCTCTAGACTTCACTTGTGGCCCCACCCCTGTGCGTGAGGATATACTACTTTGAGTAACACCTTCAGAGTACAATCAGTGCTCTCTTACTCCCTAGATGGAATCTCCCTCTAGCTAATTCAGCTAGCTGTGGAGAACCTTCCATCCATCTGTCCACCCACCCGCCCATCCATCCATCTGTCCATCTATCTGTCCATTCGTCCATCTGTCCAAGAAGTATCTGTTGAACACTCACCAGGCACCACGTCCCCTGATGGGCACTGGAGAAGTTTACAGTTCCTCCTTGTCCAAAGTTTACAGTTTGAACTACATGAGCTTATACATCTACAGATTCTCATCTCTTTGCAATGGCTTTTGGCACCTTCACGTAAGGAGGGGAGGAGATGCCATTTCTGAGTTGACACCACAATGAATATTTTTTGCTTTTCCCAGTGGTATGACCTGGATTCACTGGAACAATTTCCGTTCCCCTTGGGTTATGATAAAAACATCACCCCCTTTCAGAAGTTGCTTATTTTGCGCTGTTTCCGTGTGGATCGGGTATATCGGGCAGTGACCGACTACGTGACTGTAACAATGGGAGAGAAGTAAGTGTGTTGTTTGGTTTATTGCCCCTTTTGATGGGGTAGAAAATCTAACATTACCTCTATCTGGATACACAGAGAACAGTAGCTGGCCAGCTCCCAAGGGGACCATCACAGCCCTGACTTTGAGCAATATTTGATAATCACTCTAGAATAGCGCTATTCAACAGAAATAACATGTGAGCCACATTTGTAATTCCAAATCTTATAGTAGCCACATTAGAAAAGAAACAGGTATAATTGGTTTTAGTAACATTTTATTTAACCGAATTTTTTTTTTTTTTTGAGACAGAGCCTCAGGCTATCCCCCTGGGTAGAGTGCCATGGCATCACAGCTCATAGCAACCTCCAACTCCTGGGCTCAAGCGAGTCTCCCGCCTCCGCCTCCCAAGCAGCTGGGACCACAGGCGCCCGCCACAACGCCCAGCCATTTTTTGGTTGCAGCCATCATTGTTGTTTGGTGGGCCCGGGCTGGGGATTCGAACCTGCCACCTTAGGTGTACGTGGCTGGCGCCTTAGCCGATTGAGCCACAGG
>CAUYQV010162338.1:0-13894 GCA_963574575.1 Galagoides demidoff | reverse complement strand
TTTTTTGAGACAGAGCCTCAAGCTGTCCCCCTGGGTAGAGTGCCATGGCATCACAGCTCACAGCAACCTCCAACTCCTGGGCTCAAGCGAGTCTCCTGCCTCCGCCTCCCAAGTAGCTGGGACCACAGGCGCCCGCCACAACTCCCGGCCATTTTTTTTTTTTTTGGTTGCAGCCATCATTGTTGTTTGGTGGGTCCGGGCTGGGGATTTGAACCTGCCACCTTAGGTGTACGTGGCTGGCGCCTTAGCCGATTGAGCCACAGGAGCCGAGCCATGAAATCCACTTTTCACCGCACATCACAACCCAACTGAGAAACGTTTCATTGCCGTGTAGACCAACAGAAGACAACACTTGACACCCATGATCCCTCTGATTCTCAGTCAGCTCCGAGGCACCCACTTATCAAGCTTTTCCACCTTTCCAATTTGCTTCAAATGCCGACTGAACACAGAATGGTGGACGTTCAGTTCTTCAGAGTTTTTTGGCAACTTCTCAGAGGATCAGCTTCAGTGATGGCTCTCAGCTGGACACTGTCGACTGCCAATGGCCGGCCACTCTGCTCCTCATCTTCAAAGCTCTCGTCTCCTTGGCAAAACTCCTTGCCCCCCCCCCAGCCCCAAGCGTTCATCAGCAGTTCCTGGGCCACATGCCTTGTTGATGTTGCGAGTTGTCTCCGCTGCTTTACGACTCATTTTGAACTTGAAGAAGAAAACCGCTTAAATCTGCTTTTTATCCAGCATCATTTCCATAGTCCAAAATAGACATGAAGTAAATAGCAAGGAATAAGTCGTTAGCAAAAACCATACAGCGAGAAATCGCATTAAAATGATGTATAACATCACCACGTGATTACGGACGTATCCTCGTATCAAACGGCAAATTTCAACAATGCAAAAACTGCAATGAACTTCTCACCAACCTAAAACCTGTCCAAGGATATGCTCCTGTCTGCTACATTTTAATTAGGCCTGTTCAAATGCCAAGCCAGAAATAAATGAATAAATACAGCAGAACCTCCAGGGCTGACCAGCTCCCAGCACTGATCACCTCCGTAAGCCAATCTAATTTTCATAGACTGGACATGCACCCCATGCATGGATCAACACAGTGGGCCTCGTCCCTTATGTGGACCACCTCCGTACACTGACCAGTTTGTTACATCCCTCGGGTGGTCAACTCACAGAGGCGCTACTGTAACGAGCACCATCTGAGATGGTGAGGGACATGCTGTTGGCATCAGAGGCTGTAGCCGGAACGAAGCTGCATCAGCAATTTCTTCCACACGCCACACACTGGAAATTGCTACTACCGAACAATAAGTAACCACCAAAAAAAAAAAAAAAACTTAAGGAAGCACATTTGTTCTTTCAGAGAATAGAGGCCATTTCAAAATGAGAAGTCTCTTCTACCTTAAAGCATAAAATAATGACATCAGTGATAATAAAAGGCCAGCAGCAGCCAGCGCACCAGCCCACAAGGGGCTTGGGCCCAAGCGGGCGTCACAAGGCAGAGGGCAGAGGTGGCAGAGCCAAGGGCTTTTCCCATGAGCCCAAGAAGTAAGATGTGGTTCGGGGTCAGCCCACCCCCCACATGCTGCTGCTGAGACCCACCTCCACCCCTGCCACACTTCCTGACCAGTGCTAGGCCCAGGCAGGCAGACACTGGGCCCAGGCCCAGAGCCCTAGAAAGTTCTTTGGCTTTCTACTTCAGGGTGAAAGTCACACTCATCACCATCAGAATGGTTCTGAATTTGCTAAGGATTGTCTGGCATCCTAATTATATTCATTTTTATTTAAATGTTATGCCCCGATATAATAGTCCACACCCAACTTTCCATATTTGTGGCAGAAAACACTGTCCTTTCTGCACAAAGCCTGCCAGCGGAGGGGTTCAGAACACGAAGCTGGGAGCCCAGCGGTCTGCCCAGCTTCTCTGCTCTCCACACAGCCCGCCACTAAGCTGGGAGCCCAGCGGTCTGCCCAGCTTCTCTGCTCATCAACTGCGAGACCTCAAATAGCCACTCAACCTCTCTGGGCTCATCTCCTCCTCGTGCACAAAACACAAATCAGCAGCACCCCTCAGAGGGCTGAGCGAGGGCCCAGTGGCTCCAGCAGTGCGTCAGGAGGCAGTGTCCCAGTCCCACAGGATGGGGACTCCCGTGGGACTAGAGCTTTACACACCCTCTGGGCCCCACACATCTCACTTATCCTTCCACAGTGCTTTCCTGTCGTGTCTTGGGCAATGACTCGGCTCTGTGACTTGAGATGCGCTGTTATTCCCGTCTTGTAACTACAGAGCCCGATCCTCCAACGAGCCCGAAACACTCATTAAACCGCAGGACAGAGCTGGGCTCAGAACTCCCGTTTGCTGGATTTTAGAGCCTGTGCTGGGAACCCGCCTGTGACAAACCTCTCAGAAACAAAAATTAGAAGCCTTCTGAATAGCACCCTGGGAATCTGGGGCCAATGCCTTGGGGGCTGGGCCCCTAGATACCCCCAAAGGGGTCTCCGAACCATCCCCCTCAAGGGCTCAGAGCATCCCAAGGGTCTACCCTGTGTTAAAAGCCTCAACCACTGAAGAAGGACCATGGTATCCTCAGGACCAGCCACTCTTCTGAGGATGGAGCAGGCAGTGGCTTGTTTATTACCGGCTCATGCAAGGCACCAAGCCCAGGATGTGGGTCCTGATGAGACAAAGGTGTTGGAGGAAACCTCACTAAATCACAGGGCTAATCGTCATAGCCGGCAGCTCTAATGAGGCATCATGGGATTATCAAAGTTATTATCAGAGCCATCTCACTAAAGAAACTCAAAGTTAATTGAAATCAATTGTACAGTCCAGCAGCAGGTGCTTTAAGATTCTAACACATCAAAGTGAACTCTTTAGCGGGGCTGAAGACAATGGCACAGTCACCATTAGCCTTCAGGGGGCAACAAGTAATGTGACACCCTCACTCAGAAAAGCTCACCCCATCCCCACTCCTGGACATACCCAGGGCAGAGCTGTGCGGGGGCTCCTATGGTTGGACAGAGCAGCACACAGTTCTGGTCAACCCAACCTCAGCTGGTGATGACAGGTCCCATGTCTACATTTCCCCGTGTAGCTCAGATGCTGTCTCACATCCATGATCTGATTTTAGCTGGGCTAAGGGAGGTGTTGTGACCACCCCACTTCACAGGTGGGAAACAGCTCAAGGAGGCACCACGACTTGCCCAGGGCCACTCAGCCAGCAGGCAGGGAGCTGGGACACAGACACCAGGGACCATTTTGGGGCCTCTGCATCTCCAGCTCCATCATGTTACTCCCTACAAGGTGGGGGACCAACCCAGAGGGCATCCCAGGCTGGGGGCAGGACCCTGGGAAGCTGCCTTTCTTTGATCTGTCCAGCAAAGAAGATTCACCCTCACCGCCTAACCCAAGTCACAGAATTATTCTAAAAATCAAATAAAAATATGTCCATCAGGGAGGCGATGGAACAGACTGATTGTGGAGATGGTGCTGCAGACACTGGCATAGTTGTCACCTCCTTGGAGCTCTCCCCACAACCCCCATCAGAGCACCTGGTCCTGCCTACTGCTAGGGTGAGCCTGGTGGCCAGACACCTCCTGCAAATACCTCCCTCGGCCTCCTCAGAAGATAATAGTGAGTACATTTGCCCCTCAACTACGCAGGGAAATGTGTGTGAGCGGAGACTGAGTGAAAGCATTCCGAAAATGTAAAGCTTTGTAAAATGAGATGTCACTATGGCTGAAGTCACATCACACACCCTACACACACTGCTTCCATATCTTCAAAGTCTGGCAAGAATTTCTTAAATGTTTGTGAAATTAACCTAAGTTGCTCCCAAGAAATGTTCCACAATACCACATCAAGTATGAAAAGTGGATCTGGGCCAGGCACAGTGACTCACGCCTGCAATCCCAGCACTCTAGGAGGCCAAAGCGGGCACATCACCTGAGCTCACGAGTTCGAGACCAGCATGAGCCAGAGCAAGACCCCAGTCTCTAAAAACAGCCGGCCCTGGGTGGCGCCCATGGTCATAGCTACTTAGAAGGCTGAGGCAAGAGAATCACTTGAGCCCAGGAATTTCAGGCTGCTGTGAGCTATGACGCCATGGCACTCTACCAAGGATGACAAAGTGAAACTCTGTCTTAAAAAAAAAGAAAAGAAAACAAAAGCGGACCTGGAAATAGCACAGTTGGTTGCTTGTGTTAAGAAAAAGGTGTTTACCCAGAACACATCTGAGGAACTGTCACTGCCCCTTTCTAGGGATAAAACCAGGTGCCAAGAAGGAGAACTTAAGTTTTACAATGTTCAAACATGCACTGTGAGTTTTCCAACAAGCATTGTTGCTTCTACAAAAAAGCTTTTCAAAAGTAGAATTCTTGCTTCTCTTCTAAATGTTAGAAAAATAACGGAATGTTGAGCACCTCCTTCCTTAGTAAAATCTTCAGGAGAACGGCGATTCTCTTCCTGACTTGGAAAACAAATCCTTCCTGTCGTCTTAGTAACAGATTAGTAACTGATTTTGTGCATATTACACAGGCCCCCCATACATTATGTTTACTGGCATACGACGATATAATTATATTTATAATTATGTAAGTTACATATAGTCAACAAAATAAAATCAATAAAAACTGGAATGTAACTGATAAAAACATGCAACTATTAGTGCCTGTTTATGTTCAGAGGCACACAAGTCAACTCAGCAGAGCAATCCTCTGAGTCGCCTTCTGGAGGTTTCCAGGGGTGTCCCTACTAACTTCTGGCTCTAAGGAGCTCAGAGGGAAGACAGGAGAAAGGTCATCTGGAGCCCCACCCCCATTCCTCAAAGGCTGATTTTGTCCTGGTCAGTCACCGGGGGCTCTGGCATTAGCAGTTTCCCAGCCTCTTTCGCCCCATGACATCGAGGCCTGGCAAGAGTGTTCCATGCAGGTGACAAACACCCAGGCAGCTCGGGGCACCCAGGCCCCCTCCACTGTCCCTTCTCACCCATCCTGGGACCTCTGCACATACCTTCCTGCCTCAGCAAGAGCTCTGTATCCCAGCACACGACACCTCCCAGCTCCAGCCCCAGCTCATCTTCTCTACAATCTCTCTGCCCCTCTCACACTGCTTTCCTGGCAGAGAACTGACCAGCATCCATCCCTCTTGCCTGCATGGACCTCAGGCCATCTTCCTTCAGTGGCTTGGCAACCAGGCCCTCCTGCCCACAACCCCCGGAGTCCTTGAGGACATGTCTCCCACACAGCTGCCTCTGGGAAGCCGGCCTCAGTCTCTCAGCCAGACACAATGCTGTGTTCCCACAGCAGAGCTCTTCACAGACCTTCCCCCGAGTTCCCTGCAACAGTTCTCCACACCTCACTCTTCCCCTGCTGCAAGGACAGGGAGCTGGTCCCAATCACCTCTGGGTCCACTCATTTCAAACACATGATGTTAAACGCCCACCATGTGCTGCACGCCTGCCACTGCCCAGGGACTCAACTGGACTGATAGTAAGTCATCGCTAACCCTCATACCAGTGCTGCTCCGATACTGCAGGGTGGGGAGTCCCGCAGTCACCTGAGAGCACAGTCCAGCACAGGAAGCAGAACCACTAAGTGTCCGATGGACAGACCAAGACAGACAATGCCAAGCTCGCCTCAGAGGCCGGGAAGCGCTCAAGGTGCTCCCAGCTGCCAGGTGCACAAGTGAGAGGAGCCCCCCAGGATGGGACCAAAAGGTCGGCAGGTGACTGTGTGCAGATTTTAAGACACTCACTCTAGTGAAGAACATAACAGAAGGGGCAAAGGTAGATGCAGTATTCATAAGAGCCAAATGGTGGAGAGACGAGCCAACTGTCCACCAGTGGACACATGACTAGATAAACATGTTCTGTCCCCACAACAGGACTTTATTATGACCTAAAGAGCAGTGAAGTCCTGATACGTGTGACAACATGAATGAACCTTGAAATATGATGCTAAGAAAATGAGGCCAGTCACAAAAGGACATGAATACAGTGTAGTGTGATCCCATCCCTGAAAAGCCAGCACAGGCAACTCGGAGAGAGACAGGAGGTAGCGGCTGCCCGGGGCTGGGACTGGGGAGGGAGGCAGTGATAGACACAGTTTCTTCTGAGGTGATCACAATGTTCTAAACTGGATGGTGGCGGTGGTTGCACAGATCTGTGAATGTATGAAAAACCACTGAATGGTATGCTTTAAACGGGTGAATTCGACATACAAATTGTACTTTAATAAAAAAAAAAAGTGGATGCAGTGAGGAAGCTATTGCAATCTTCCAGGTAAGAGAGGGTGTAGGCAGGCCCCCTTGGGGTTTGAGGGAGGAGGAAAGAGGAACTTTCGGAGCACTGCTGGGCAGACCAAGGCCACAAAGAGCACAGGGTGAAGCCAGGACCCGGCTCTTCTATCTCACACTTGAGCTTGGCCAAAAGGCTGAGACGTGATGGGCTCTCCTGTCTCAATTCCCTGCTCTCCCCTCTGTACCTCAACGGTGGAGCTTTTGGAGCCAGCATGAATTTTCTCTTTAATGTGTAGTGAAATTGTTTTCACTCAAAGTCAAAAAGATTAAAATTTACTCTCCTGGAAGCCCAGGAGGGGAGCTTAGAACATAGAATGTGCTTTTACCAAAAGACTGCAAACAGTTGGGCGGGGGGTGTGGGTGGGCTGGAATAAATCCACCCTACAGCTTCATTTGGTGGCTACTTCTCAGGCAGAATCCCTCTGGTGTTCAGTGTGGCTAGTGAATCATGGGTAAGACATGATTCAGTGCCCGGGTGAGCAACACATACATAACACCTTTCAAGAAGACATATTTTTATTGCTGTGCTTGAGGACAGCCCCTTGGAATCCAGAGTCCATCAAATCAATGGATCAGACAGTGCACAGGGCCCCAAGTTCACCTCACGAGGCCACACCAACATGGGCTGCAATTCGAACGGGCTCTTCAGACTCTACCGTAGAGATGAACTTGCATGAAGTTCAAGTCTGAAGATGCCAGCTCACTCTTGGTAGCTAAATGTTGTGCAAGAACTCCAAAGGGGGGAGAGAAGGAGCCTCTGGTATTTATGCTTGGTCTGTTATTTACACAGAAGCGCTTGTTGCTTGACAATTTAGATAAAAATGTTACTGCCTCTCTGCATGTGCTGCAAATTCATGGTATAAAACCACTGGAGCAGCTAATGGAGTCTTCACACATCATATCTTGTTAAAGAAGAGGGTCCATCCTCCACGGGAATGGGAACTCAGCGAGGTGCTAGGTGATGCCACACCAGAGAGACAGCTTGGCCCGTCTGGGGTGAGCCACAACTGACCTCTGACCAACTCCCCCGTACCTCTTTTTCTTATCTTAAGGAAAAAAATATAAACCCCATTTTCAAATAGCAAAACCCTATGTAAGCTCATTTTCTGTTCATCCCCCAGTTCCTCAAAGGGGGGACGGGGTACTGGGACAGTGAAACAGAAAATTTATATCTATTTCTAACCAATAAGCTATCTACTGTGAGTCCTTCAAATACCTTTAAACACTTGTTTTTGTTCTAAAAGTAACTGAAAAAATTCAGTGCCAAGGGGATGAAAGGGAAATTGATGATTGGGTGCTGAGACACAACACCCTGCTGTCTCTTTTAACAGGCCTGGGTGACGAGTCACCCCTGCTCAGCTCATCTTACTTTCTATCTAGTTCGCCTTCCCGTGCACTTTCAATTGAAACTTAACCTTTACAGCCAATATTCCAGCTCTCTCTCTCACATGTACACATCTGTAGAGGTAGAGATGGTATGAGCTTTTCCCCAAGCAACTCTATGAAAGAATTCTACCTATAAATGGTACCTTGAGTTAAAACAAAACAAAAACAAAAACTAACACACTGGCCGTTGTCTCTGCCTGGCACGTTTCATTCAGGTCGTTCAGAGCAGATTCTGAGGTGCCCAGGCAGAGCCTCTTCAAAACCCCCAGCGTCACCTCCAACTGCCTGTTTATGGACCTCTCCCGAGCCAGGGTGCCAATCTCCACCAAACTCTCCCAGGAGAGAGGGAGGAGTAACGTTAAGTCTACCCAAGTGGTTTCATAGGTGACCTCTGAAAGACTGGATCGTGGAGCTCAGGAGAGGCCGGCGGCTTGATTAGCATGCTGAACCACCGCGCAGCCCCCTCCCTCCCTCTTTTATGAGCCCTTGTTACATAAAATGCCACAAAGGAAAACGGAAAAACAACACACTTGCAGTTACGAACACAAGTTCTAAAAGCCAGGCCAAACCCTGGCTGCTTAACAGATGCTTTCAGTCATTTAAAAAAGAGACATGTTTAAGGGCCAGAGAACAAAAGTTTTCGGTTGTTTTCTTTCTTTCTTTTTAAACACACACTCTCACACACAAAAAGATGGAGGTCCATTTGCAAGCATCCTTCGTGGAGTTCAAATTTAAAGGCAAAGGCAGCCGGAGTAGCAGAGCTCCTTCCCCAAGCTGGGTGGCAACCTTCACACAGGATTTTCAAATGTTTCTTTTAGCCTTATCTAAATTCCAGCATGACACATAATAAATAGCTACTCATTTACTATCATCATAAAAATTTAAACATCCTTGAAACAGTTGCTACAATACAGAAGAAATGATCAAACCTCAGCTCAAAAGAGCCATTCCAAATAGTAAAACTATTGCCACGTAGAACCACGCATAAAGAGACATTGTTGCAATAAAAGCTGCTGGGTTATTGGATTTTCTCTGTCTTGCTCTCTCTCTCTCTTTTAAATCTTCTACTCCGAGCACAGAGTCAACAACTTGAGGTTTTACCCGGTGAAAAAAGGGCTTAGTAACCCTCAGCTATCACACTGTACCAGATTTGGTGGTGCATTTTTTTTAAAGAAAGTATCTGATTTGATTCCACACAGTGATTAAACAGCTTTGTGCTCCGCGGAGAAGGGTCTTCCAACCCCTCCCCCTCCAAAAATGGCATCAAAGCAATCAAAATGGTAATGCCGGCCTGGGTCCCCTCCCCCCGCGAACTCCCCGACTTCGCCCGGGCCGCGCGCCGGCCCCCCTCCGCCGGGAATGGAAGCTTCCACTCCGGACGGGGGCGAGCAGCCGGGGCGGGGGGCCGCGGCTCCACAGAGAGGGGTTAATGCCGTCGTCCTAACGCTCCGGTCCAGCCCGGCGCCCCCGACCAGGCGCGGACTAGCCTGAACAGCCATCTTTCTTTCAGCAGCCCAGGCCCCCTCCTCTCCTGCACGCCCCCTCCCACCACTTTTTAACTTTAAAGACTCGAAATGAACACCCGGCTCCGAATTCTCCCTCTGCAGGGGGATCTCGGCCACGTCTCTCCCCAGCACCAGAATTCCTCCGGGGAGCGGGCGTCGGACACGGCGACCCGGGCTGGGGGCGGGGCGGGCGGCGGGGGAGGGGAGGGGCGGGGCGGGCCCGGAGCTGTCCAAGTTTGGTGCTGACGGCGCGGCGGCGGCGGCATTCCGAAGGAAGCGCGATCGATGCCCGGGGGCGCGGCGGCGCGGGGCGGGGGCGGGCCGCGGGGCGGGCGGAGGGAGGGGAGGGGGCGGAGGGCGGGGCGCCACCGCCCCCGCCCCCGCCCGCCTCGGAGCCCCAAGAGCGCCATTGGCTGCTCCGCTCAAAGTTCTCGGCTCTGGGCGGCGCGGGGAGGGGCGCGAGCGCGTGTGCGGAGCGGGGGCTGCGGGGGAGGGGCGGAGGGGGAGGGGCGGGGAGCAGGGGGCGGGGGCGCGCGGCCGGCCTGGCTCCGGCGGCGGCATCTGTTCGTGGTGCTGAAACCCCGAGCGCTGAGCTCAGCGCAACTAAGTCACAATGGACAACTTTTCTTCTCCTAAGGGAGGCGGGAGGGGGTCGGCAGTCGCGCCCCCCACAGCGGGGACTTTCTCCTGTGTCCCCACCTACAGCCAACGCCTGGAGTCCAAAGTTGGGGCAGAAGCGAGGGGTCCCGGGGGCGCCTTCCTTTTGTTCCCGGGGAACTGGCGTCAGGTTCCAAGAATAAAAAGTGAAGCTGGGGAAGTGGAGGGGGCTGAGGAATGATTTTTTGAACAAGGTTTGCAATGGAACCCAGAATTTACTTCGAAGTAGTTTAGTGTCCAAGCCCCAATTACTGCCCCCCTCCACCCCCACTCCCACCACGGCGTGAGGCGGGGGGGTAAGGGGGGTGGGATACCGAGCCGGGAGAAATCTCCACATTCCAAAAACATGTCCACCAAGTCAAAATGGACGCCGGGCTGCTCGCCGCTTCTAAGTGCAGCTTCTCCCTTTCGGCCACTGCCGGAGCCTCGCTCTCCCCCCTTTGCCCCCAAGAACCGGCTCTTTCTTTCCAGAAAAGGGGACCAGGTGGGTAACTTTCAGAACTGGGGACAGACCCCTTTGGGAGTCTGAGCGTGCGGCGCCCAGGGTGGCACTTTTTGGGGTGCTTCAAAGTGCCCACGACCCCGCCCCGCTCCCCCCAAGTGGGGGCCAGGCTCCCCCTCGCTTACTTGTTTGTCGCTGAGCGCTGCGATCCGCGGCTGCTTTTCGTGAAGCTGTTTCTTGAGGTCGCCGTTCTGCGAAAACACGGAGGAGTGGGCTCAAGCCGACCAGCCAGGGATCAGGTGTGCCAGAGTCCCACGGGTCTCAGCACCCCACCCAGCGCCCAGCGAGCCAGGCCGGCCGCTGCGCGCCCCAAGTTTCCCGGGTGGCGTCCCGCACGCTCGGCGACCCGGCAGTGCCGCGCGGGCTGCTTACCTGTGGCTGCCGCCTCATCGGGGCAGCTCGCGGGGCGGGGCGGGGGCCGCGGCCACCCGGCGGCGCGCCCCGAGCCGTGCAAGTTTGCAGGCCGGGGTGCGTGTGCGAGTGAGTGTGAGTGTATGTCGGGGGAGGGGGGAGGAACAAAGAGCCAAGTAAATACGGCGAGTCCGTGTCGAGCAAAGCTCATAAATATTCAAGTCGCGTCCTAATCTCCCCAACACACACACGCGCACGCCGAATGCCGCTCGGGCTCCGGTCGCCACGCCACTGTTCGCCCGAGCACCAACGCCAAAACTACTTTTGCAAACAGCGCAGGTTTTGCACCCAGCGTGGGGGCCCGAGAGGGAGGCCGGAAGGGGGTCTGTTCACACTCCCCCCTCTCCCTCCTCCCCGGGGCAAGCTCGCGAAGGGACCCCTCCCAGCATCCCCAGTTACGCAGACCCAGCGTCGATTAAGATGGGCTCGGTCCCACGAGCCCTCGGCCCCCCAAACCATGCAGGATTAAGCGGGAAGGAATAGACGGAAATCCACAGGGGGTCCATGCAAGTGCATATTCCACCGTCCCCTGCCCTGGCCGGCTCGAGTACGGGGCCCCTTCCGACCACCTCCGCCCGAAGACCCTGACATTAGGAAGAGGGCGTCGGGCCGTGGTCCCACGAACCCTCACATCCCAACACACTCACCCGATCCTGGCCCCGAGTCCCGGCCCCCCTACCTGGTGGCGCGAGAGTTCCACGGCGAGCGCCTCAGGCCGGCTCTGCAGTTCCATCCCGGTAACTTGGGCAGCACTTTGCGCTCACTTTGGCCCCGGCTCGCGGGAAGTTGCACGGCTCGGCGGGGGCCAGACCGGGCGGGGGCAGACTGGGCCTCTGGGGAGGGGGGACACGAACCCCCTCCCCCACGGCCAAAAGAGAAGGGGACTGGCGAGGGGGAAGAAAGACGGCTGGGCGCCGCGGCCGCCCTAACTCCTTAGGCAGCCCGACAAGTTGCGTCGGGTCCCTGGGCTGCCGGAGCGGCCCGGCGCATGGCTGCACCCCCGCCCGGCGCCGGCAGCCCCGCGCAGCCCCGCGCGCGCCCGCCCCGCCGCCGCCGCCAGCGCGAGTGGCCCGCCGGCAGGGACTATATTTCCTCCGGCGCGCGCGCCTGGATCTCGCTGGGCCTCGGCAAAGTTGTGCCTCGGCACGATGCTAATTCAGCAGTGCCCGGATGGAGCGGGCCGGGGCGGCAGGGGGCGGGGCCGGGGCCGGGCGCCCGCCCCGCCCCTCCTGCGCCTGCGCACTGTCGGGCCTCCGCGGCCCGGCGCCGGGAGCGGAGAACAAAAGTGGCTGCAGAGAGGGGCGCAAACTCGCGGACCGGCGCCTGGGGCGGCCAGCTTTCGGGGCCGCTGAGACCCGGCGCCTGGTGTGGGCCGTCTATGCGTGCTGCTCCTCTCCGTTCCAAGTGGAACCCCAGGAAAACGGAGCGCCTAGTCTAACTCCGAGGTTAATGAGACTTTCCAATAGGAAGATAAATGTCCAGTTTTTTTTTTTTCGTTCCTTCTCTGCTCTGGCTCTCTGCTTCCGTTTTTCCCTTTCTCGCTCTTCCCCTCCTCCACCCCTTTTCTGTTTTATTTAAATTGTCTTTCATTCCCCTCCTGTCTATACATTAGCGCTGCGATTTGGGAGATTAAATTAGTCACGTCGCCAGATTCCCCCATGGCCTGATGGCCCCTGTGTTGTTTAAACAGTAAGAAAATTGATCTCTTGACTGTTCCTCTAATGATTTTTCTTTTACACTCACGATTAAACAAACTCTCAACAGATGTCACTGGACTTTTTAAGATTGTTGTTAAAAATCGTAAACATGCCCGGTCAATGTGACATAAAATAATTATAACTACAGCTGCGGAGATCGCATTTCAAAACTCCCAGCCCGCAGCCAGGAGGTTAATGTCTCCCAGTCAATATTACAGCCGTGGAGTTACCATCCTCATCAATTAATGTCAGAATGCTTTGTGCCCTATTGGGAGCATACTGGCACGTCTGGAAGGAGCTGAGGAGAAAGGGTGCAATCATATTGCAAAGTAAGTGTTTAAATGGTTAAGTTGTTATAAATTTATATTCCTCCCCAACACCAAAAAAAAAAAAAATTGAGGCTTAGACAATCACCTAATGCCCCTTCAAACCTATGCAAACAGGTTATACTGTCTTCTATTTTCAGAAGTTATTGGAATTCCTTTTTTTTTTTCAGGTGAGGGCCCCCCAATGTTGTTCCAGCCACTTTTAGGGCATTTTCCACAAATAGCTTATAAATGGCTTTTGGGCCCCCTAAACACTGAGAGGCCCTCATCCCTTAACCCAGCACCTAACCTTCAGAAGTGCTGGGTAAGCCATCACCTGTATCACCCAGAATCTCACTGGCTTTGTTATCTGGTGTAAAACAAACACATGTGATCATGATCCTTTGGGGCTAGCAACAAGCAGGGAGAAGTGGGGTTCATCAAATACAAAACAAAGAGACCGCCTCTGGATGCCCACAGAGTACTGGCTCATCCCAGTTCTGGGTTTAGCCCAAATCAGGGGGGTGGTGTCCTCCCCCACTCAGTGCTTTTGCTGACCTGGACACCAGCCCAGTAAAGTGGACTGCCCTGGGGACTGGTGTTGGGAGAACTAGAGAGAAAATGCAAGCGGAAAGAGGATTTCCACTGTAATCTCTGTGAATGTCACTGTCTTTTTGGTAAAAACTCAGAGTAAGTTCATCAGCCATGTATGGTAATTGAATGAACAGAGAGGCACTTTGGGTCATCCGTGGCCTACGTAAACTCAGGCAGATGCTGGCCAGAGGACAGTAGCTCCTACTGTGGAGATTTTAAAGCACTGCTTGCAAGTTTCTGTTAGCAACCTTGGGTCATGGTAATAACTATCTACATGGTCTTCTGGGTTTTATAGCTACCCATTCCCTAAGTGAGCAAGAAAAGCCATGGGCTAGGGTGCTCTCTATGGGGAGGTTGGATTGCGTGGAGGAAACCCCGATGGGAAGTTCTTTTTTTTTTTTTTGAGACGGAGCCTCAAGCTGTTCCCCTGGGTAGAGTGCCATGGCATCACAGCTCATAGCAACCTCCAACTCCTGGGCTCAAGCGAGTCTCCTGCCTCCGCCTCCCAAGTAGCTGGGACCACAGGCGCC
>CAUYQV010162337.1:0-32186 GCA_963574575.1 Galagoides demidoff | reverse complement strand
GGTCCCAGCTGCTTGGGAGGCGGAGGCAGGAGACTCGCTTGAGCCCAGGAGTTGGAGGTTGCTATGAGCTGTGATGCCATGGCACTCTACCCAGGGGGATAGCTTGAGGCTCCGTCTCAAAAAAAAAAAAAAAAAAAAAAGACAGGATTCTGTTTCTGTGTTACCTCTGCAAATCAAAACCTTTCCGAGTCTTTATTTTCCTAAAATGATAATGAACTAGATAACATCAAGAATTATATAGTAATAATTTTGTTATGTGTCTTTCATAATGATTATAGCTCATCTGTATCTGGTTTAAAAACCAACCAACCTACCTCTAAATGCTGTCATTGTATAAGCATTTTCTTTCCCAAACTTCTGTTCCCTACTCTTGCTTTATTCAAGCTATTATCTTGGGAGCAGGACTTTTAACTTTCAGATATGCAAGACCTAAATAGTAAAAAAAAAATTGTCTTTATTTTGACATTTAAAAATAGCCTATAGACCTATCTTTTCTTTTTTGGCAGAACTTGAACTGCTATGTAAGTTTCTTGACTTAGCTGTATCACACACACATCTTTTGCCCATGATTTTATAAGAAGTTTAAATCAGGTCGGACACAGTGGCTCATGCCAGTAATCTTAACACTCTGAGAGGCTGAGATGGGTAAATCACTTGAGCCAGGAGTTTAAAACCAGCTTAAGTGAGAGCAAGACCCTGTCTCTACTAAAAATAGAAAAACAAGCTGAGCATTGTAGTGGGCACCTGCAGTCCCTACTATTTGGGAGGCTGAGACAAGAGAGATTGCTGTGAGTTATGATGATGCCATGGGACTCTACCCAGAGCAGCAGACTGAAACTCTCCTCCTCCCCCCCCCAAAAAAAGTTTAAATCAAATCTAGATATACACATGTTGATAAAGTCCTGTTGGCTACTACACAGTGCATCTTTACCTTGTTGTGAACATAGCAGATAGTATCTTTTAGTTGATAAGGCAGAGACTACATTTCCTCTCACATGATTATTTTACTTTGTGTTCTGTAGTTTCTCTGAACACAAAAATGTCACTCTCTTTGTCAGATTAAAAGACTGATGAATATTGGAGGACTATGATTTTCCAACAGGTTGCAAATTGCACTTGCTGTTATCTTCACTCTCTCCTTCTAGAATCACAAGGTCATTCTACTGTTCCCTAAAAATGTTCTCACTGTTGACAGTTCTGGGACTATCTGAGAGGAACACTGTCCTACTTAGCAACATTGAACGCACACAGCGCCAGCAGCCAACATTTAGCCTGGAATAGTGTGTGACAGCTGATCTAACATGTGACCTAGACACATCTTTTCAAGTGCAGGATAACTCATTTTCATTAATTTAGTTTTTGCTGATTCCGTAACACTGCTCTTGGCAACAACTTGAAGAAACCAAAAAAAGTAAGGAGACACACACTGTGTTTGGTGATGGCTTGATATGAACATAGACAGAGCTGCTGCAATTAACACCAACAGAGATTACTGAAAATCTTGTGTGTTGAATATTTAGACTTGAAGATGTCTCCACCTTTCAGAAGTCTGACATTTAGAGGAGACAAACGTGAAAAGACACGTGACCCTCAGCTCCCAATGAGGGTACAATTTCAAAGGGAAAGAGAAGTCAGGTTGAATCAGTGGTTTGGAAATAGCTTCTCTGATGGTGGATTTAAAAGGAGTAGGATTACATAGTCAGAAAAGGGCAAACATAAACATCAAAAATGATAACCCAAGGAAATAAGTTGTTCATATCACGAAGGGCTAATTTTATTAATATGGTTCTAGAAATTTATAAAACATTGTGCCTATAACAATATTGTACTGTACACTTTAAAATTTATCAAAAGGCTAGATTTCATGTTAAGTTTTCTTACCATAACTTTAAGTCTAGAACTTTACTTTTTCCCTTACCAGATTCCTTAAATTGTTGCCTAGCAATGATTGCATCAATTTAAAAAAAAAAAAAGCTTGTGAAATGGTCTGGAATGTGAAAAGCCATGGTTTCATTTAAATTCCACAAGTTCCTTTGTCCTAACAACCCATTGTTTTAATACCTGTGCTCTGAAACTGCAAAAGAATGGAAAAGACTCCAGGAATGCAATATTACATACACATGTATAACAGAGAATTGGAAACAATCTCTAGGTCCAAAAATAAGGAAATGATGAGTTATGGAACATCGACTTAATTAAACATCATGCTCTATTCAAATGGATATATATGAAACACTTTAAACAATAGGTAAAATATTTATAGTACAAAATTAAACAGGAAAAAAAGCAATCAATAGCATATTTTTAAATACGCCAGAACCGTGGTGGAGCACAGTGGCAGGGAGATAATGAAGGGCTGTTCATTGAATGAGGAAATTGCACATTCACAAAAAAATATGAAACTACAGTGGGCTGTCAAATATGGCTATCACACAAAGGTGTGTCTGGAGATGTGGAAAAAATAAACCATAAAGAAATACAATGGACCATGAGAAGCCTTTTATGTCATGTTCAGATGATGTGGTTTTTAATATATTTAAAGACAACCAATCAGTAGGACTGGGGAGCAGGACTTGGGGAAGGGCAAGTGAAGATAGCGATGACTTCTAATACTTCACTAGGAACTGGTACCTAACTCTCTCTATCTTCTCACACCTTCTCCCATTTTCCATTAGAGAATTTCCACAGCTCAGTAGGAAAGGAGAAATAAACCGATCAAGAACCTAGTCCTGGGTTACCCAAGACTGAAATTTATTTCTCAGTTCATCAGCTCCAGAAATCTTCTCTAAATAAGCATCATCAAGGAGACCCTAATCGCTTCTTTTTGTGTAGTTACTTCAAGGTAGCTACTTTCTTTCCCCTGTATAAATATTTAGCAAAATTTTAAAAATCATCTGACAATGTATGTTTGATTTTATACTCTGGACATAGCAGCAAAAAAAGCCTAAGTGAGTTTCTAGGACTAGCTTCCTGACCTCAACTGTTGCCATTGCTGCATTTGAAATTACATTTGATTAACGGTAGTGGCATTAGGAAGGTTGAGAAGCACTGCTTTAGATTATGCCGCTTTTACAAGTTACTTCATACTCAATGTTGTGTCAACGTAATCAGCTTTGCCATTTGTTATTTAATTAACCAGAAATATGACTTGGCCATTGAAGCTACAAGATTAAAATACAGAGTAAATCAAAGGCATTAAATTATTGTTTCTCTTATTTACTGTAATCTCAATCCTTAGAAAGTCAGCGTTCCAGCTATCAAGGGTAAATACAAAGATTTTTTTCATAATTATGTCAGCTTCTATCTCATTAACATTTCCAACATCCCATGTGAAGCAGGTATTTTTTTTTTTTTTGAGACAGCGCCTCAAGCTGTCGCCCTGGGTAGAGTGCTGTGCCATCATAGCTCACAGCAACCTCCAACTCCTGGGCTTAAGCCATTCTCTTGCCTCAGCCTCCCAAGTAGCTGGGACTACAGGTGCCCACCACAACACCTGGCTATTATTTTTTGGTTGTAGTCGTCATTGTTGTTTGGCAGGCTCAGGCTGGATTCAAACCCGCCAGCTCTGGTGTAACATGTGGCTGCTGCCTTAGCCTCTTGAGCTAAAGGCACCGAGCCTGAAGCAGGTATTTTTATCACCATTTTAAACATTAGGAAACTTGAGGCAAAGTGAAGCAATTAGTAGAAAGTGGTATTCAAACACACCTGACTGCAAATCCTGTGCTGTTCATGTTTACTCCCCAGTAAAAACTTGACATGAGTATAATAAACCAGTGGTTCGCAAAGAGAGTGATTTGCCCCCCACTCGCAGGAGACATTTGGCAATGTTTGGAGACATTTTTTACTGTCACAACTTTGGTGGTGGAGAGATGGGGGCATCTAGTGTGCAGGGGGTAGGGGTGATGTAGTATCCCACAAGGCACCGGACAGTCCTCTACAAAAACATCTATAGCCAAAAATGTTAATAGTATCAAGGTTGAGAAATCCTAGTATAAATAAAATATTCCTCAATGTGTCTTCTTACAGAAGCATTAATAGCCTATCCCTGTTTTATGAGAACGTTTAGAGTCAATGAAAATAAACCCTCGCAAGATGTTGCTATGGTCTGAATGTGTGTGTCTCTTAAATTCACATTCACCCAGTGTGATCAAGCCATGAGGGCTCTACCTTCATGAATGACATTAGTGAGTGCCCTTATAAAAAAAGGTTGGAGCAAGCTCCTTTGCCCCCTTCTGCTATGTGAGGACACAGCAAGAGGCACCATCTTAGAAGTAGAGGGCAAGGCTTTTCCAGACACCAAATCTATCAATGTCTCGACAGTCCAGTCCAGGGTATTCTGTTACAGCATTAGAAACAGACTAAGACAGATGTTTATTTATACAAGCATGCACATTTTAAATGCATCTGAAAAACTTGCGTTTATATTATAAATTCTGAAATGATCATGGAACTTTACAAGTTTCAACCTCAATTATTATATACTGTCATATAAATACAGAGGACTGGGGAAATATATATATATATAGAGAGAGAGAGAGAGAGAGAGAGAGAGACAAAGCCTCAAACTGTCCCCCTGGGTAGAGTGCTCTGGCATCATAGCTGACAGCAATGTCCAACTCCTGGGCTCAAGCGATTCTCCTCCTTCTGCCTCCCAAGTAGCTGGGACTATAGGTGCCCACCCCAATGCCCAGCTATTTTTTGGTTGCAGCCGTCATTGTTTGGCGGGTCAGGCTGGATTCAAACTGGCCAGCTCAGGTGTATATGGCTGGAGCCTTAGCCCCTTGAGCCATGTATGTATTTTTGACATGTTTTCATCAAAATATGATTTTTTTTGAGACAGAGTCTCAAACTGTTACTCTGGGTAGAGTGCCATGGTGTCATCATAAGCTCACAGTAACATCCAACTCTTGGGTTCGAGTGGACCCTCTTTCCTCAGTTTTTCTATTTTTTTAGAGATGGAGGTCTCGCTCTTGCTCAGGCTGATCTCAATCTCATGAGCTGAAGCAATCCACCTCCCTCAGCCTCCCAGAGTGCTAGGACTGGAGGTGTGAGCCACCATGCCCAGCCCATTGTATGATTCTTGCCATCTTTATTCCTTCTGCTTAAAGGATGTGCAAGGGGAAAAAAGGAAACCTTGCTGCAGGAAAGCAGGGAGGAGTAACTTACTGAAGTTTTAGTCAACAGTTTTTAAACGGCATAATAAAGCCACACAGTGAGGCAGAGAACTACTTTCAGGATTTTATTTCAAAAGTACACAAGGTCACAAAACTAGAGCAAGTTCTATTTAAAAAAAAACAAAAAAAAACAAATTGTTCTTACAAATTTCAAAATCTGCACCATTGGATATGTAAGCCTGAAGTTTTAAATACGAAATCTAAAAGTGACATTATCCATTGTCTACTTTGCACATGTGATGTGTCAAAATATTTTTCTCGGTAGAACAAGTGTTATTTATCACTAAAGTTCACAGTTAGGGACAAGAATAAGTGAATACATGAATTGTGGTTCTTTTAACACTTATGCCATTAAGTAAGTTAGCAGAAAACACAAAGTTCTTCTTTGATGGAACCTTTAGTGTCCATAACCAAAACTAAACTCAACTGATACTCACTATATTCTTAAATTATAAAATAGGATATGTACATTTTATAAAACTTGATTTCAATTATAAAAGGCTAGTGTTATCATGTATAAGTGAAACTTTCTCTATAGAGAAATAAACAGAACCACAATTCACAAATGTATTTATTATTCTTCCCTGCTTCTGTAATGTATATAAAAGGAAATTTGTGCTCAGTTATTAACTACTTTAGTGTCAATACAGGCAAATGAGTAAGAAATCCTATTGCAAAACATGTTGTTTTTATTGCTGAAATATCCAAAGGCATTTGAAATATTAAAACTTGCCCAGAACAGTTACACTACCAACCACAAGAATGTTATAAAGATATATGTACATATATAATATATAATGTCACAAGCCACTAAAAAGTTAAAATTGTGTCAATAGTTTCTACCAACTACTCCTTTAGTGACACATCAAAGCATTAACCACATAAAATATGAATCTTTTCTGTTCACACTGGAATAAGGCATCTGACAGCCCTAAACACTGTTGAAGCAAAAATGAGGGAAAAAAAGAAACTCCAAACATTTACAAAGTTTCAAATATACATGCTGCACACACAGAAAAGACACCAAAAATAGTTATTTTAAGAAGCCACACATTACAGAACTTGATAGTCAACTTCATGCAATGAGTTCTTTTTATATTTAATCAAAATGTTTACTTGCCTTATTTCCTCCACATTTCCAGGACTCAATCTTAACTTTTAAAATTATCTTTTTCAAAAAAAAAAAAAAACAAACCTGATTTTTTCCCATAATTTTTATGGATAATGATTTGAGATTTTTTGCAGTTTTTTGTGGCCAGGGCTGGGTTTGAATCCGCCACTTCTGGTATATGGCGCCGGTGCCCTACTCCTGGAGCCACAGGCGCCGCCCTGATTTGAGATTTTTTGATTAACCTCCCTCTAAGACACACTCAGGCTGTATTTCTGTTGTAACAAGTTCATGGCAGGTAGCTCAAATTTAAAGGAAGTACTTTGTCTAGATTAACCGGTCAATATAATCAACAAGAGGTATTTTTAGGGAGTGGAGAGCTTTTTAACAGAGAAATAACATTTGTTAAGATTGCCAATAAGAAAAAGAACATCTGTAAACTACTCTATGTTAAAAGTGCAGAACTGCATACTCTACAGAGTCCTATGTGCCTGTCTCTCCAAAGTACCTGTGTAGCCTTAAGAAATGACACTGAGTCTCTCAGTTATAAGGTAGAACAGCTTTGCTTTGAAGATGCAGTACTATCTTTGACTGATACTCGGCTCTTCAAGTGAAATGCTAGAATAATTTTTTGCTTAACTACTTGATGATTACTAATAATAATTCTAGAACAAATATTTGATCTGTCCAAATGGTGGTTCAACTAGACCTCTGGTTCAAATGAATTATTATCAAAGCTTGGACATTTGGGAAATTATCAGAGGAGCTGGAGATACAAGCCTAAAATTAAATTGTATCCTCTAAACACCCAGTAGGTCTCCTCAGGTTACAGACGTGATTTTAACTGAAAGCCATTCTGAAAGAGATTTTGATTCACTCACAGCCAAATCCTAGATAAATATGAAGTTTAAGGGAAGCAAAGTGTTGTACACATCCACTTTCTGTGGTAATTATCTTCACTATATGACAATCAGTAATAGGAAGGACCAAAATTTTATTATTAAAGCTGTTTTGTGTTTATTATATTTTTAAAATAGATTTCATCCATATAAAACAGGCCAAATATTTAGCATTCAAAAATAGCTACTCTTATAAAATCAGAAACACAGTCAGAGTGTGTGGGATGTTCAAATTTTTAAATCATTATGAACACCACAATCATTTAAGTTACATCCACAAAAAACAGAGAAGAGGAGGCAAGTTTAAAAACATGAGGATAGAAAGGTGTCACAGTGATGTGTTTTTAGAAACAGTACCCTCACCTCTAAGCACCTTTCAAATAGGTGATAGCTAGCTCATAGGCACCAGAAATTCATAATAGAAATTAAATCACCCAAAAGGCACAGATGAAAATGTTAACACAAGTATAAAAGTAATTTTAAAAATGCTTCCAAATATGTAAAACTATACACTAATCCATTACACATTCATCTTAAATTTACCATTAAAAAGTGTACACAATACTCTGCCTAATCGTAAATACATGCCAACATTAATTTATAATGTAGCATTTACCACCACAGCACCCAAGAGATGAACAGAAACCAACTCCCTACTAAAATCTAGGGAAAAGGTTTTAGAGCTAGTGAAATAATTTATTGCAGACCTTATTTACTATAAAGAAACTATTGGCTCATTCTACTATATCCACATTCCCTCACAATCTTAAGGGAAATCCAATAAATGCATTTTCTTCCAAAACAGTATTTAACACATTTGGCAGGTAGGAGTATTCCCTTTACTCCTTTTTCTCTCTTTCTTTAAAGAATAAATCACTTTCAGAAAACTAAGACTCAACCTTTTTCAAAGCTTAACTTGACTTGTTGGAACTACATGAAGACATGTTTGGCCACACACCCGTAGATCCTCCCAAGTCTGGAAGACAACTGATGGAGGACACTCACTTGCTTAAAATGTATTTGATTGTTCTGAGTCTGTGAAGAACATAGCCTCCAGGAACTGCATTCAAGTGAGTAGATTCAGGATTACACATTTCTAAAGCATATAATATGTAACATCATCCAAAAAAAAAAAAAGCAACAACAACAACAAAAAAACAAAACAAAAGCAAAAAACCACTGAACCAGAAAAAACACTTAAAATTTAGAGTCAATAATTAAAACCTTTCAATCTGTAACTGTCAAATAATAAATGAGTTGTGATAGTTTATTAGAAAAATATTACCTAGTGAAAAGTCAGTGTCCAGTTGGGAACTATCGAATCCTATAATACATCCTTGATCTGTCTGGTCACTATCTGGAAGACCACCACAGACCTTGAGGCATGAGATCATGAACCAACAAAATCTATCCCCACAACTGCACCATTAGTGTTCTATCTATATGTAGCTGACAGCAAATGTTCTAAATCTAATAGATACTACTTCTTTACTTTAGCATATAAAAGAGCTTACCATGTCCCTGTTTCCTGTAGCAGTCTATCAACTAAATCTTTAAGAAATCACCTTATAGACAAAGTTTATGAATGATTTAAAAGAAAAACTAGTAATTTCTTTTTTTTTTTTTTTTTAATGGCCGGGGTGCATTTGAACCCACCACCTCCAGCATATGGGTAGTGTTTTCTATGTTATTAGAGATATTCCAAACACATTTAGAGTTTTCAAAGACGCTATCAAAAACAAGTGCAAACATATACAAGTAATTTTGCCATTTACTAATTTGGAGGAGACTGTCAGGTCATAAATAAATGAGACATACCCTAAAAATGGTAGAAATTATAAAGTACCACTGTCACATGATTCAAGTATCAACTTGGTATACATATCAGTTCACCAGTTTCTTCACTTAAGATTTAATATTCAAAGTGCTACCTACATCTTACATAGGTCTTCTTATTTAGAAACCGTTAAAATCAATCTCTAAAAAAACCCAGCTTGCTTGATCAGATGGTAAATTTGTCTTTACCTACTTTAATATAACCAAACAAAATGTTTTTGAAGTATATTTCTTACAGTTTTCTGATCAATTTCTTTTTGATATATTTTGAGGCTAGAAACAAAATTTAGACCAGAATATGTTTTCATTTATCAAGTGGAAAGAAACACAGAGAGTGTAGATGAGAGGTATGGAGAGTCTATACTATAGACCCATCCTTGCTCTGTGCTGGAATCATGACAGGCACCGCTCCCATTCGACTTAGATTAGGGGCAGCTACCTTAGCAGGTGGGAGAGTCGGACTCTGAGGAACGCGTTCAAAGTCTTCACTTGGCACTTGGTTATACTGAGCCTTAGCATATCCTTCCATGTTGGAAGGGGACATGGATCCCAGGGATGAGTGATTGCTGCCTATGTAGCTTCTGGCAGTGGATGTACGGCTCTTCGGAGGAGGCACATCTTCCCTGGAAAGCAGAATCCCCAGCACAAGTTAAAAGAACAAGTTTCTAAAACCCTACAATTATATAAGCTATGAATCATGGGTAAAACCCTCTATTCTAGTACTACGCATATTAAAATCAAGTGTGTAGGTCACCAAAAAAGCAAGCAGGACAAGATATGTCAGGAATTGTGTATTTGTCCTCAATTTATCATTTGGACTTAAAAGTATATACCTTCACATTTATAAAATACGGTATTTACCCAAACATATATGGATGTATAATGTTATCTTACAAGGAATAAATCTCAAATAGTTTCATATTCTAGTATTGCTAATCAAGGTAACTGATTACAGTCATGTAACATTTTATAGTTGATAAAACACTTAACACTTCCAAGATATATTTCTATCCCCTCCCTGAAAAAAGAACTCCTTTTTGCTATGAAAGTTATCTAAAACCATAGCTGAAAACCTTACAGATTTAAGTTTGCAAAAACTATGAATTTAGGTATAAAAGTTTTCACACCAACCACTGACAGAACAGTCGGCCTTCTGTCTCTCTAGGTTCCACATCTGTGGCTTCAGCAAACTGTGAACTGAAATTATTTTTTTAAAAAATTCATCTTGGGTGGCTCCTGTGGCTCAAGGAGCAGGGTGCTGACCCCATTTACTGTGGGTGGTGGGTTCAAATCTGGCCCCGGCCAAAAAAAATAAAAAAATTCATCTGTACTGAACATATACAGATGTGTTTTTTCTTATCGTTATTCCCTAAATAATACAACGACCATCCATGCAGTATTTAGGTTAGGTATTACAGGCAATCTAGAGCTGATTAAAAGTATACAGGTGGATGTGTGTAGGTTACACATATACACAAGTACAGCATTTCACATCAGGGATTTGAGCATCCTCAGGTTTTGGTTATGTGCAGAAGGTCCAGAGAACAATCCTTGACAGATACTGAGCTACCTTTGGTATGTTTAAGAAGTGCAGGCATACTCCGTTTTACTGTGCCTTGCTTTCCTGCACTTTGCAGTTATTGTGTTTTTAACAAACTGAAAGGTTCTGGCAACCCTGTCCAGCAAATCCACGCGGGCCATTGCTTTCAATGGCACGTGCTCACTTCTTGCCTCTATGTCGTCACATTTTGGTAATTCTCACAATAGTACAAATTTTCTCCTTGATATTATATCCGTTATGCTGATCCGCGATTAGTGATCTTTGATGTTACTATTTTAATTGTTTTGGGGATGCCATAAACAATATCCATGTAAGACAGCAAACTTAAAAAATGTGTGTGTTCTAGCTATTCCTCCATCTCTCATCCCCTCCTCCAGCCTCTCTATTCCCCAAGAAACAATATTGAAATTAGTCCATTTAGTAACCGTACAGTGGCCTCCACGTGTTCAAGTGAAAGGAACAGGAGCACATCTGTCACTTTAAATTAAAAGCCAGAAATGATAAAGCTTGCTGAGGAAAGCATGCTGAAAACCAAGATGGGTGGAAAGCCCAGCCTCTGCTGAGCCGCACTGTGAATGCAAAGGAAAAGTTCTGGCAGGAGATTCAAAGTGCTACTCCAGTGAACACATGAATGATAAAAGGAAGCAAAAGAGCCCTACTGCTGAAAAGGAGAAAAGTTTGAGTGGTTTAGATTGATCAAATCAGTCACAACATTCCCTTGAACCAAAGCCCTAACTCTCTTCAATTCTGTGAGGCTGAAACAGGTGGGGAAGCTGTGGAAGGAAAGTCTGAAGTTAGCAGAAGTTGTTTCATGAAGTTTAAGGAAAGAAGCCATCTCTGTAACATAAAGGTGCAAGACTAAGCAGAAGTGCTGAAGTAAAAACTGCAGCAAATTATCCTGAAGATCTAGCTTAACATCATGGATGAAGGTGGCTACACTAAATGAAAGATTTCAGTGGAAATGTAACAGCTGTTTCTTGGTTCTCGAGGCCTATCAGAGCTAAAGAAGTCGATGTCTGGGCAGCGCCTGTGGCTCAAAGTAGTAGGGCACCAGCCTCATATACTGAGGGTGGCAGGTTCAAACCCAGTCCCAGCCGAACTGCAACCAAAAATAGCCAGGCGTTGTGGTGGGTGCCTGTAGTCCCAGCTACTCAGGAGGCTGAGGCAAGAGAATTGCTTAAGCCCAGTTAGTTGGAGGTTGCTGTGAGCTGTGTGACACCACAGCACTCTACCAAGGGCGATAAAATGAGACTCTTGTCTCTACAAAAAAAAAAAAAAAAAAAAGGTTGTAGCTTGTAGCTGCTATAGACAGTGATTTCTTTGATGGATATGCAAGTAAACTGCAAACTTCCTGGAAAGGATTCACCATTCTAGATGTGATTAAGAATATTTGTGGGCTCAGTGCCTATAGCTCAGTGAGTAGGGCACCGGCCACATACACTGAGGCTGGTAGGTTTGAGCCCAGCCCAGGCCTGCTAAACAGCTAGGACAACTACAACCAAAAAGCCAGGCACTGTGGTGGGCACCTGTAGTCCCAGCTACTTGGGAGGCTCAGGCAGAAGAATTGCTTAAGTCCAAGAGTTTGAGGTTGTTGTGAGTTGTAATGCACTTCTACCAAGGGCAACATAGTAAAAAAAAAAAAAGAATATTTGTGGCTGGCCGGTCACAGTGGTTCATGCCTGTAATCCTAGCACTCTGGGAGGCTAAGGTGGGTGGATTGCTGGAGCTCATGAGTTTGAGACCAGCCTGACCAATAGTAAGACCTTCTCTCTAAAAAAACAGAATAACTGAGGCAAGAGGATCACTGGAGCCCAAGAGTTGGAGGTTCTGTGGGCTATGACACCATGGCACTCTACCCAGGGCAACAACTTGAGACTATCTCAAAAAAAAAAAAAAGAATATTTGTGGCCGGGTGCAGTGGCACATGCCTGTAATCCCAGCATTGGGAGGTCAAGAAAGGAGGATCACTTGAGGCTAGGAATTCAAGACCAGCCTGAGCAAGAGTGAGGACTCTATCTCCACAAAAAATTGGAAAAAGTAGCTGGGCATAGTGTTGTGTACCTACAGAATCAGCTACTGAGGCAGAAGGAACACTTGAGCCCAGGAGTTTAAGGTTGCAGTAAGCTACCCTACTTGCACTTTAGCTGGGGCAACAGAACAAGACTGTTTCAAAAATAAAGAGCATTTATGATCCATGGGAGGGAGGTCAAAATATCAATATTAATAAGAGTTTTGAAGAAGTTGATTCCAAACCTTATGGATGGCTTTGAGGGGTTCCAGATTTTGGTGGAGGAAGTAACTGCAGATGTGGTGGAAATAGCAAGAGAATTAGAAGTGGTACCTGAAGATGTGACTGAGTTGCTTCAGCCTCATAAAACTTGAACTTGAAGGTAAATGCTTTCAAATGTGTTAAGGATGGGGGCCAACGCTTTTATTCAATTCTCATAGGGCAGATGTTTTGGACAGTTAATCGGAGAACTAATGCTTTAAAGAAATAATAGACTTCTTACATCACTCAACTCCTGTCTCACTTAATTACCTGATATCATGATGAACTTCCTTTTCATATTTTTCTTCTCTGCGCTTCTTACGGCAGCAAAAGACGATAAAACCGATGCACACTAAAGCAAGCAAAATTCCTATAATAGCTCCCGCAATTGTTGCAGCTCTATTTGAAGCTAGAATAAGAAGACAGTAAGAATTAATGGTTAAAAAAAAAAAAAATAAACTAAATCTACTGATAACGAAAGCAGGATACATATTGACAGACTGATTTCATCGTATATATTAACTTCAAGAGGCATATTATTTAGCTTTAATGATCCAGTGGGGAAAATTCATTAAAAAGAACTTGTCCGGCTGGGCAAGATGGCTCACGCCTATAATCCTAGCACTCTGGGAGACCAAGGCGGGTGGAGCTCACGGGTTCAAGACCAGCCTAAGCAAGGATGAGACTGTGCCTCTAAAAATAGCCAGGCATTGTGGCAGGCACCTGTAGTCCCAGCTACTCAGGAGGCTGAGGAAAGAGAACTGCTTGAGCCCAAGAGTTTGAGGTTGCTGTGAGCTATGACACTACAGCACTCTACCGAGGGTGACAAAGTCAGATGTCTCCAAAAATATATATATAAAAAGAACTTGTCTGCTCAACTGTAGAATCTATTTCAAGCATAGAAATAAAACCTATCTAAAATATTTTAATATTCAAAGTGATCTTTAGCATATAGGAATGTTCAAAGCTATTCATAATGGTGAAATATGATAAATGAGATGATATGATAACTTTTACCTTCTTAAGATATCACTGTAATGATTAAAAAAGGTTTTATTAACAAAATGTATTTTTTTGGCTAGGTGTGGTTGCTTATGCCTGTATTTCTTGCACTCTGGGAGGCAGAGGTGGATTACTTGGGACAAGGAGTTGGAACATCAGCCAGAGTAAGAGACCCTGTCCCTACTAAAAATAGAAAAAATTAGCCAGGCATTGTGGCACTTGCTGGTAGTCCCAGCCACTCAGGAGGCTAAGGCAAGAGGATTACTTGAACTCAGGAGGTATGAGCTAGGCTGATGACACTATACTCCAGCCTGGGCAGAGTGAGACTTGGTCTCAAAATAAACAAATCAATAAAACATTTTTCTAGAAAAGCTAATAACTAAGCCACACGGTGTTCTGATCCAAGTTAGCATCCTTTTGCTTAATACACACTGACTGAGTTAAAGGAGGTGGTGTAAGAATAAGAGAAACACACAGAAGGAAAACACTTACGAGGAACGACGTCCAGGCGCAGCAGGCACTGGTCAGAGCCCACTCTGTTTCTGACTGTACAGCTGTATGTCCCAGAGTACTCAGAAGAGGCATTTTTTACAGATATAACAGACGAAGTCATTTCTAGGGGAGGAGGAAGAAAAGAAACCTCATTTTCACAAGAAACCGCATTGCTCTGAGTTTTAGTAAAGGTAACCCCTACCCAGGTTGACAGTCCACTTAAAAGCAAGACAGACCAAGGCTCCAATTCATCTCCAGGATTCACATAATCAGGCTTTCAGTTCATCCTGTATCAGATTAAAGCAACCATGACCCCTTCCCCCCAAACCCACCCATCTACCACAGAGCCGCAGTTGAGGCAGGGGTATTGCTTCCCTATTGCAAACCCATTCTTAGCCACTTTTGATTACAAAATCCACGGGCTTGGGCAGTGCCTGTGGCTCAGTGAGTGGGGTGCTGACCCCATATACCGAGGGTGGTGGGTTTAAACCTAGCCTTGGCCAAACTGCAACAAAAAAATAGCCAGGCATTGTGGCGGGTGCCTGTGGTCCCAGCTACTTGGGAGGCTGAGGCAAGAGAATTGCCTAAGCCCAGGAGTTGGAAGTTGCTGTGAGCTGTGACTCCACAGCACTCTACTGAGGGCAATAAAGTGAGACTCTGTCTCAAAAAAAAAGGGCTCTTTCATGCAACAGGAAAACTTACAGAAACTTATTTTATTGTCACAGATGAAAGAAACATACAAAAGAATTTGGTTTGGTGTCTTAGTTTAGAAAAAAATGAGAGAAAACCATCTTAAGAGCAGGGTGGAGTGGGCAGGAAATGGGTGAAACTTGGTAACAGTTTGAATTTATAGGTCAATTAAAATAAACAGGTGAGTGATTAGATTTAGCCATTTTATCTCTAGTTAGTGTCACAAAGACTTTTAATTTACAGACATACCATGGGTAAATTACATGACTCTAGATAACATACTCAAGATCCACTTCTTATATTTTAGCCACTATCTAATTTATCATCATGAAAATTTCTCATCAATTAAATCTACCAAAGTAACTAATTAGAATTTCTTTAAAAGTTATAGAAATATCTCTTAATTTATATTATACTAGTTTGATATTATAAAACAGTGAAGAATTCCCATGGAAAATCCTGGCTGTTCTATATAGAAAAGGGCAGACATTTGTTGTCTTTAAATATATAGGCATTTCCACACAAAGCCTACTAGATTTAAGTCCACATCAATGGCACATGGTACAAACAGCATCCACAGTACCTGGTAACCACGAGGCAGGCAATTTCTGTGAGTCAGACAATTTTTGCCATTCATATCGTAATGGAAGTGAACCCTCTTTTGGTTCACATTTTAATTTAAAGTCATTTCCAATTTCTTCTGATCCATCAATGTAACATCTTGTACCTGAAGGTTTAACTGAAAAAAAAAATTACAACTTATAAGATAATGGAATTCATTTTTATAATAACTTAAACACACAGCATAATACTCACAACCACTGACTCATTATCAGTTGGTCCTGGGTTCAGAATTGACAAAACAATGAAAGACCACACTAGATTGTCGAATTCAGTTTAGTGAGCTTTATCCAACAAAACAGGAAATAAGCTCAGGCAAATAGCCATCACATGAGGAGGCTTGGCGGTTCCTGGGCTGATGTCAGTGCCCTTCCATTCCATGGGGGCACACCTGAAGAAAGCAAGGATAATAATATGGGCTGAACTACTTGAGATTCAAGACAGCTCTCCCTCCATTCCTTACCTGTTCTTCTCCATGCTTGAAATGTAGCCCTCAGGGAGTACAGACCAAGGCACATCCCTTAAGTGCCATTACCCTGACAATCGGGATTTATCACTAAAAATGCTGATAACAAGGATAATTCACATAGTGCAGCAAGGACCAATTAATGTTCTGCTTTTACTTTAGCTCAATCCATCCAGATAGCAGCATTATAAAAGAATAAATCTAAGGCTATAGTCCACGTATCCCTGGGCAACTGCTTACAGCAGCTGCTATCTTGTCCCTGCAAATCACCCCAACCACAGATTAATACCTTGATACTGCATGCTCTTCCGCTAAACTTTATTAAGGCATTATATTCACATGCTCACTATTAACTGTGGGTTTACTGCTTTTAACAAATGCGTACATTCATCCATTCAGCACCATTCCCCCTTCTCCCAAGAAAGTTCCCTTGTGCTGGTTGTAATAGTCCCACTTCAAAACCCTCAACCCAGGCGCCCAATGATCAGATTTCAGGCTAGTTGGGCTTCATCTAGAATCACGTGAATATAATCCGATAGTATGTACTTTCTCTCACTTCTTTCATTCAGCAAAATGTTTCTAGATTGATCCATGATGTTGTATACAGCTGTAGTCATTTTACTGTTCCAGTGAATGACTATAACACAAGTTTCCTTATCCAGTCACCCACTGATGAATGCTGTTTCCGGTTTGGGGGCTACTGTTAAAGCCTAATTAGAGAAACTGACGAGAAGCAAGTGTGTAGTCTGTCAAAACCAGATCGGCCAGTGAGGAAGGCATTATGAGGACCCAGGGAGCCAGGGAACAAGAAGTATTCTCAAGGACTCTGAGGAGACTCCAAGGAAAGTAGAAATCAGCTCTCAATCAGCTGTTTCTGAGGAGAGGTTAGGAGAAGTGGGGATTCAGCAGGGGGTGGGTGTTATCAGGAGGTGGGCCAGTTAGTAAGAGAGTACCCCAGTAAAGGACAGGTGGTGTGCAGAGCGTCTGGGGCACATCAGTAGACGGCAGTAGTCCACGTTTTACTGGTGTTCTGCAACCCGGGGAGAAACAAGGCTTTCTGTCAACTCTGTACTTGGCTTTATCTTCGTCTGTCCTCCCAGGCTGATTAAGGGCAAGACTGCTTTTTTCTTTTCTGGCTTAAGCTAATTTTCATTCTTTAAGATGGGTTTTTATTCTTTCACTGCTATGAATAAAGGTGGATGGGTTTTATAGTTTCACACTATTATGAACAACACTTCTTGAACACCCACGTAAACATTGGCATGTTGTGTTCCTTTTTCTTGGTAATTTCTGGGTCATATGGTAAGTGTATGTTTAAGTCTCTAAGAAGTTACCAAACTGTTTTCCAAAGCTGGCCAAGAGGATTTGTCATAGTCAGTGAGGTATCTTCACCTGGGTTGTCAATCATGACCTCACTCCTCCTTAATGCTCCTTAGCAAATTTAACTGTCTTACTATCTCTCCCCTCCATCTACTGGTACTTTTAAACAAAGGGCAACAGATACATCTTGCTGCACTATGATTTTCCTGAGTAAATCTGTTTCTTTATCAGACAGATCAGCTGCTCTGAAGACTACATCTAATTAGACTTCTAAATAAGTTTTGCAAATTATTTCATCCTGTGAGTCTTCAATGAAATAAGCCTTATTCTTTATTTTTTCAAACTACCAGTAATTCCTTTATTAGAATAAACTAGCAAAGTAAATAAGATATTAAATCAATGCTTTGTACATCAAATACTTATTGCCAATACAGTATTCTACCCTTAACTGTAATTCTCATGCTTTCTACTAAAAATGTCCCTCTATAATACACTGAGCATATCTAATAATGTGGAGTCATTTAAAGCTGCTGCTTAGGAAATTCAAGATTCAGCTAAGTCTGAGATCTCAACAAGATCTCCCCTTCACAACAGAACAAGATTCTACCAATACTGCTTTCTGAGTGTGTCACTTTGGAGCAGCCCACCTGCTTTCCACTTGGAGGACAAAGTACAAGTCTTTTATATACCTACCCCTAACCATTACAACATGAGAAAGATTAACTCTTAACCTGTGGCACTCTTGCTAGAATGGAAGAAAACCACAAAGGGAACACAAAGTCCTGTCCCCTGTGTGTTTCTCGGGTGTGGGCTTGTCCTCTGAACATCTGCCTCCATGATCATTAGCATAGCTAACAGTTCATCTCAGATAAAGGCATGTCACCATCAAGTTGACTTGGTCTTTGTTATCCCACCAACTTAGTAATGCTGCGTTCCGTATGTACACATACTGCTTTATCAGCCTTCCATGCGAGTGGCCTACCTCAGTGTATCAGAAATACACTCTAAAATCAGATAGGGTATACTTTTATTGTGATGTCATCCTCCCAAGAATGCTGTCTGCTTGGTTCAAAAAAACCCTTACCCCAGACAAAATCCATCAGTAGATGGCTAAAGTCAGTAGAAAAAGTTAAAGATGAAATTTGCATAGTCTCAAATTATTTACCCCGAGATATTTTTTAATTACAGAGGGGGAAATCATAACTTTATAGTGGAGAAACCCATCAGATAAAACGTAACCCAAGTGATCACGATTAGCAATAACACATAACATCAGGTGCCACTCGACGTGACTGGAAGAGGCTGAGAACAGTGAAAGGCAATGTGGCTGCTAGATGTGCCCCGAGTACAAAGGGGCATCGGTGGAAATCCAAGAAATTCAAATTAGGTCTGTAATTGACAGTATTGTATCAATGTTAATTTCTTGTTGTGCATTTTTTTTTTGAGACAGAGTCTCACTCTGTTGCCCAGGCTAGAGTGCAGTGGCATCAGCCCAGCTAGCAGCAACATCAAACTCCTGGAGTCAAGTGATTTTCCTGCCTCAGCCTCCCAAGCAGCTGGGACAAATAGTAGTTGCCACAATACCCAGCTAATTTTTTTCTATTTTTAGTAGAGACAGAGTCTCGCTCTTGTTCAGGCTGGTCTTGAACTCCTGAGCTGAAGGGATCCTCCTATCTCAGACTCCCAAAGTGCTAAGAATAGAGATGTGAGCCACCACACAAAGCTAATTGCTTGGTTTTGATAATTGTAGTATGATTTTGTAAGATGTCAACATCAGGGGAAATCAGATGATGGGCATACTCTCAGAAACTCCCTAGTATTTTTGTAACTTGTCTGTAAAACTAAAAATAATTTCAAAACAAAAGGGCTAGAGGGAGCCCTGCCTAAGACAATGGTTTGCAAATCCCTCAGGACCTTTATGGTCAGAGTTGACTGAGCCATGGTACTTGCTACTGTGTTCTGGGGGCATGGTATAGTCCATCACATACATGCATCCTCTGTTCTTCAAAACAATTCAGTCTCTTTATCCCAACAGGTCTCAAAAATACACAAGCCCTCTGAGAGTTTTAGGGGAAGGCGCTGATAGTATGCGGCTAACATTAGCTGCCACACTGAGCTGCATGTACACAGACTTTTGGTGTATCGGGAAAGGCCCTGGCAATAGGATGAGCTATACCAACATGCTCCCCCCACATTCAGACAACCAACAGTCATCTAGGGTCACGGTTCAGTGAATGAACTATCATTATCTTCTGAATGCCATGTTGGCAAGTCCTTCAGATTCCCCACAAAAAAACCAAAATACAAGGTTTAGCCAAAAGACAGAGCTGATGATTACTGCTCAGTTGGGTCACTAGAGGGCACTTCACCTTATCTTTTGCCCAGATCCTCCAGGCAGAATTTTCAGGCAAAGATAATAGATAAGGGTTACATTCTCAGTTTCAAAAGAAATCAATCCTGGTGGTTTCTCCCAGGGCCAGTTATGATTCATCTAACAAGGAAGAAAGAGCTAAAATTCTTCTCAGGCTCTGACACAGCCTTGCACAATCGGGGTATTAGTCATCTCCACTGCCCTGTAGCAATCATCCCCTCCCTTCTCATCTACAGCTTACCCCCTCTCTGCCTGCCTTGTTTGAATTCAAGGCTCACTATAAGGTGTCCCCTATTGTGCTAGTGAAAGGGTGAACTCTGTCAGTGCTTCCCACTTACTCATTCTGAAGAATTAGATACGAGGGTTGGAGGTTTAATGTCAAAGGGCCATTCCTGCCGCTAGGCAGTCGTGGCAACTGCCATGAGTGTGCTGGGCACATCATATGCCATCGCTGATGCCAAACCCAGGTTCCACCGAGGTCTGTGCTCCCTCATGCTATAATGATCCCTTCAGGTGGGACCTGCAAATTTCACCCCAAATCTGGTCTTACTGGATCCAGCAACATACACACATACACAGAAAATAATATGCTTATCCACATAGAAATATGTTCTAATCCCATAAATTCCAGTGTACCTGGTACCATGAAACAGGAGTTTCACGGTAAATAATGCTGACAGCCAAGTATAATATGGTTTATTATGAACCAGTTACCATTCCTTATACATCTTAACTCATTACCTCCTGGAAAGCAGGGATCAAAGTATAGTCAAGGTTATGACGTCAAGTATCCCTGGGCCTAGGATACGTGTCCAGACCTGTTGTTATACTTTCATCCACTTACACATTTATAAAAAAGAGAAGTTATTTCATGTTCACTCAACGTAGACACAGAAAGTTAGGTTAAGGCAATACAACTACATCTCTAACTCCTGGATTAGGGTTCTTACTCCTTACCACAGTACTTTTCTGCTTATTTTTCAAACTCTTTCATGACTTTCAAAAAGAAATTGATCACTTCTTTTTCCAGCCAAAAATATATACTAGTCTTATGTTGTATGTTCAGAACTACTTCAGATGTTTGAAATTATTACTTTAAAAGCCGGGAGCCATGGCTCACACCTGTAATCCTAGCCCTCTGGGATGCTGAGGCAGGTGGAGTGCCTGACCTCAGAAGTTTAAGACCAGCCTGAGCTAGAGCAAGGACCCGTCTCTAAAAATAGCCAAAAGTCATCCTGGCTACTGGGAGGCTGAGGTGAAAGTACTGATTGAGCCCAAGAGGTTGAGGCTGCTGTGAGCTCTAATGCCACGTCACTCTACCCCAGAGCAACTGGGTGAGACTCTGTCTCAAAAAAAAAAAAAAAAAAAAAAATTATTACTTTAAAAACCTAGGCTTTATAAAAATAAATAAATAAATATAAACCTAAGCTTTGTCTTACATAAGTGCTGCTCTTACAGTACTGTGACCACTCATCCTGCTACTAAGTAACCCATTTATACAAATAAAAGTAACTCACCCAGAACTGTCAGCTGAATCTTCTTATTTGCAACACCAGGAGCTTTTTTCACTTTGCACTGATAGGTGCCAATATCCAGTAACTGTAAATTCGTTACATTTATTGACGCATCACCAGATTTAAGATCATTACTTGTAAAATGTACTCGTCCTTTCAGATCTGGATAGTAGTCTTCATAAATTTTATCTCCAGAATATAAAATAATCTTAAAAACAAAACATAACAAAACAAAATAAGAAGGGAGGAAAAGCAAACACACACACATACTAAATGCCTGTCTCTTTAAGGTGTTCTTGATACACCTGCTACTACAGAACATAAAATAAAACAAAACAAAATACAGTCCTGGGAGGACAGCTATAATTATCTGAATCACAGAATGAGAACATGGAAAAGTATCAATGTGACCCTGGAGTATAGCCCTCCCCTCCCCTGACCCAACATGATTAAGTACAGCAGTACAGTGGGATTGGACAAGAACACAGATCTGCTCATCCCTACAGACTCTATTCTGTCACCACCTCCAAGGCTGCAGTGTGCCAATCAAGTGTACAAAATCAAGTACATACTGTCTTCTGCTTCCATTAAAAAAAGGCTTATCATCATTTACCTATTCAATCTAACAAAAAAGATAACTTTTCTTTATGTCTTACTGCTAAGTTGAAGGTACCTGGTGGTTCTAGATTCTAATAGATAAAACCATAAACCCTTTAAGATATGTGTAACCAGGGTAACCAGACGGCTCAGTGACTCTTGTAAGTAAAGCAAAGCTCTGTTCTTAATTCCAGTGCATTTTATGAGCACACTGATGGCAATAACTGAAGGCTAGATTAGAGGGAAATTAAAATCTGTGTAAAATCTGTGCAAATATGACTTAGAAGAGAACTGGTAGGAGTCATCTCTACAATTAATTTAACACATTTTATAATTGTTCACATTTGGTAATAAAATTCCTATTCTAATCACATGAGACCCCACAGGCCAAAGAGCAGTGCCAAATTCTTAGGAAACATAACTATAGTCTATATCCTACAAATATATATGTGTGTGTATGTGTGTATATATAAATTTTTTTTTTTTTGAGACAGTGTCTCACTATGTTGCCCTTGGTAGAGTGCTGTGGTATCACAGCTCACAGCAACCTAAAACTCTTGGGCTTAAGTGATTCTCTTGCCTCGGCCTCCCAAGTAGCTGCAAATAATTTTTTATCTGAGATGCTAATTATGGGCAATAAAATCAGAATAAATGTCATCCAAGAATACTTTTTTCTAAATTAATTAATTAATTAATTTATTTATTTATTTTGCAGTTTTTGGCCAGGGCTGGGTTTGAACCCGCTACCTCCGGCACATGGGGCCAGCACCCTAGTCCTTTGAGCCACAGGCGCCACCCACTTTTTTCTAAATTTCATCTGTAGGAATTTCCTGAGTGGAGGGACTTGGGTTCTCATCTGTATTATCTCCTCTTCTACTCTACTGACTTCACCCTCAATCCACAAAGCTCTTTTATTTATACATGAAGTGCTCGCACTAGGCTGTACTCAATACTAGTTTGCTGAGTCAATAAGGAGCAGTTGAAGGGTCCACAGCTGACATACTACGTAAACACAGGTCATTACTGTATTAGCTCATATTCTTGCCACACCCACTTGTCAGGAACAACACTAAATAAAAATGAGGCTGCTCTATCTTTGTTTGGATTTAAGGCCACAGCATACAATCTACTGTACTTCTAATAGCCCATTTTGCTAACACCTACTTTTAAGGAGGGTATAAGACCTTTCCCCACCGTGTTATTTTTAAAACTAATTAGTATTTTCTCATGAAAATAATGTTATAAAAATTAGTTGAGAAATAGGAACTAACATTTCCCGGCAACTTTACATGTTTTCTTTGATTCCCCTGCGCAGCCCTGTGAGGATGACGGCATTGTTCACGTTTAACATTGGAGCTCAGGAAAGCACTGATCACCTTTTAGAAAGTCGCACAGCCAAGATGCAAAGCAGATCCATTTAACTCAGCACAGGGCACAGTTAACATTTCTATATCCATCGTAAGCTTACAAAATGCTTATGCATACGGTATTTCCCTGAATTCTGTAACAACCTTGAGATGAAGTGTGTGTCGGATCCCACTTTACATATGAGGAAACAAGAGTATGACACATGGGAGACAGGACAGGCTAGTGCAGGAATAATAATAGTGTAGGTGTGACAGAGACCTGGGTTCAAATCTCCATGGCACCTGTTGTTAACTATGGGACCCTGGCCACGTTCCTTCCAATCTCTGAGCCTGTCTCCCCCTTTTCATGTGTATAATAATTCTCACTTTGGGGCATCATCTTAAGGCTTAAATTAAGTACATACAATTAAAGTATATAAAACACTTCCTGGCACACAGTGCATGGTAACTGCTGACGAAAGTGACTGCATCAGGAATAAGAATGGAAAATTTTCCCAACCCAGTCCTCCCGTTCCTGGTCCTTAACCCATACTGTCTATAAGTGGAAACATATTAAAATAGGGGCTCCATTAACATAAAGCACCAAAATTCTATGTAACCATCTTTTTCTTTTCTTTTTTGCAATTTTTGGCCGGGGTCTGGGTTTGAACCCGCCACCTCCAGCACATGGGGCCAGTGCCCTACTTCTTTGAGCTACAGGCACTGCCCCATATGTAACCATCTTCTTCTGCATCAAACTCTTTCTAACCCTTCTACCTTTCTTCTGGTCTGACTTCACTGTGTTTTAGGTTACAGTTTAGGTTTTCAGTCCACAAGTGGAGACTCAAAGCCAAGTCACCAGTTTCACACTTATCTCACAACTCCTACAGAAGCACGGCTGCACCTCCCACTGAGCCTGGAAGACACTGGGTCCTCCCCACTGACACATGAATGGCACAGAGCATACTGCTTCTTGGTCTCCATTTGTGCCTTGTCACAGGCTTCACTCATCTCAGGAGTCTTCAGCAGGAATCACTGAAGGCCCATGCTCTCCATATACATCCCAGGCTTCAGCTGTCTTAAGCATGAGATCCCAAGCCTGGCCTCTAAAGGGAGGTGGGCATTGTACTGGCAGGGAGCACAGGAAACTCCCGGCCTCAGGTAGAAGCCTGTTCGCAGGGCTGGCAATTCTCCAGAGAGGGAAGTAGAAAAAGGGGAGTGAGAACAGAAGCAGGAGGCAAGAGGGATGGTAGACAGAATGAGTCAGGCTCAATTTATTTTGCTCAGGGAGGCAAAAGGAAGTACTGGTAACAGACTCAGGGCAGAGGTGATGTCCTAGGAGGGAGTGGCCCTAATGGCTCAAGATTTGGGGAAGTACCTTAATTATTTCTTTCACAAACACGTCATGAGCAAAGTGATTACATTTACCAAAACAATTCATTGCCTGACTACATCAAGTCAGTCATTAAATGGAATAACTTTACCTGCAACTTTCAAATAACCTTTCTCTTTTACATGGACAATAATTTTAAAAATAAAATTTCTCTTCCAAATGTGTATGTTACTACATTCCCCTAAAAATTTGAGCTTGTTTTCTTCTCCCTGGTCTAATGTAATTTATTAACATTGATTTTCTTAAAAATTAAATGACTCAGATAAATAATAAATTAATAAATACAACATTTTAATAAAGTGAAATATAGTGGAACCTTAAAAGGCCAAGGGTGATATCTGTATTTGAAGGTGAGAAAACTGGACAAAATTTTGGCTTTCCAAATTTTCTACATTAGGTTCTTATTACTTTGATAGGAAAAAAATCCTACAATAATATTTTTTAAGTTTAAATATTTTATAGATTTTTTTTTTTGAGACAGAGTCTCTTTGTCACCCTTGGTAGAGTGCTGTGGTGTCACAACTCACAGCAACCTCAAACTCTTGGGCTCAAGTGATTTTCTTGTCTCAGCCTCCCATGCAGCTGGGATTACAGACACCTGCCACAACACCTGGCTATTTTTTTTTTGTTACTATTGTCATTGTTGTTTAACTGGCCCGAGCTGGGTTCAAATCCGCCAGCCTCGGTGTATGTGGCCGGTGCTGTAACCACTGTGCCACGAATGCTGAGCCTATAGATTGTTTTTATGCTGTAAAGACTTTGTTTTTTCAGAAATCCATTGTCAAAAATTATCCAGGATACTGAACTTGAAAAAACAAGCAAAATGAGACTATAATGATATGTGCTATAACAAGATGTACTTACATCACAGAACAGAATCCTTGCATACAACTTAAAAAATTCAATTCCGTCTAACCTTTAACAAAGTGGAGCTTACTCACCATCTCCTAACACTCCATGCACACTCCTTCCCAGACCTGCCTGCTCCACCGATGCCCTGACCATGTCCTGCCTCGTGTCATACAACACTTTCTATCCAGATTTTCAGAACTTTCACAAGTTCCTCTTCTTTCCTGACAGCTTCTCTTAAGATGTCTCGTCACCTTTTCCTCTTCTGTAGTCTTAGGTCACTGACTGTCCATTTCCTTCCATTCCACCTCCCCCGTGTCTGCCTCCTCACCCAGACCATAAGCCTGGGAATACTGGGGCTTTCTCCCATCTCCCTGTGGCCCATCCGTGTCATTAGTACAGTGATGGACACATGAGACAGTGACACAGACATGTGCTGAGTGACCAAGCACTTCTCAAACTTACCACTCTATCCACCTTCTGATTATCAGCTGGTGATATCAGCCACTCGATGTCCAGAGGTCCCTGGTCTTCAGGACTAAGTGTGAATTTGCAGGGCAGATAGGCCGTTTCCCCTTTGGCTTTTTCAATCATCTGTTCAGGAGTAGTGATGCTCAAACTTTGGGTGAAATCTGGAAAAAGACAAATAGCTGACCTCAAAATTATCTTTAAGATATTTCTTGGCTAGGTATGGTGGCTCAGGCCTATAATCCCCTCATTTTGTGAGGCCCAGGCAGGGGGAACCCCCATCTCTAAAAAAGGTAAAAATGTTAGCCAGGCATGGTGGTGGCTGCCTGTAGTCCTAGCTACCTGGGAAGCGAAAGCAAGTGGATCACCTGAGTTTGAGGTTGCTGTGAGCTAAGATGATGCTACTATGCTCTAGCCTTAGGTGACAGAGAAAGACTCTGTCTCTAAATAAATAGATAAAAATTAAAGACAGCAAACCCGCTGCAACTCTGCAAGAGCTCAGCACCTCTTATATAAATGGTGGCAATAAACTATGAGTAAAATCTTGATCTAAAAGGGAAAAAATACTGAATTTAATCAGTTCACATTGCTTTTCAAAAGAAAAGCCACTGTTGACATTAATTTCCACATAAAAATAGATCTATTCAGTATCTGTCTTCAAATAAGATCAAAGTGAATAAACCACCAACTTGATTTAATATCCAAATTTACTAAACTATCACTTTAATAAAACTTAACTTTTTTAAATGCGGGCAGATTGGTTCAGTCTTCTTAAGTTGAATTTGTATGTAAGTTACAACAATTACTTTCATTTTAAAAAGACTGCCTTTTAAAAAGTCATGTACATGTATCAAAACGATCTGGAAAATATATGACAAACTGTTAACACAATTATTTTTGAGATTTGAGATTTTTAAGAAGGATGATGGCCCATTTCTGCTTTATTCCAAGACCTTATGTGTACCTGCTTGACAAATTTTAAGCAGATTTGTAAATGGCTTTTACTATTTCTTTTTCAAAAAATGATTATAACATTTAATTGTTCTTCATTACGTTACACCAGAAATGAATTGAAATCTCAAGATCCAGCAAAACAGTTATGATGTTTCCTAGCAACATGAAAGGTCCTCTTTCCACAGAGACATGGTTTTTCAAGTGCTGAAGTATGCAACAGTCACAAATTGTACAGGACGAAAAGCAGATAGACACTTGGTCTCATGTGGTGTCTCTGGGTTTCTTTCCTAATACTGCCCACGTTTATTTATGCAGCAAATTGAGTCATAATTTAACTTGCAAACTATAGGTTCAAATATGGTTTGAAAAGTAAATATCAAATACTCTTATAATTTTATTCAAACTTAATCCAGAGTATGATAAAATATGCAGCACATTATCAAGCTACAAGTATTTGCAGAGTTCAGTTATTAGATGCACAGCACTGGATTACATAAACAAACTGAATCGCATCTCATGTTTGCAGTGACTGAAATAACATCTCCCAGTTTTCTGCTTGCTTTTTTATCTCCAATTTCCAAGCTGCTTGGATCTTTAGAGCTTTTCTTCTGCCCAGTCTGATCATCAAAGTGACATGGGTTCATCAAAGAGTATTTTTTTAGCCTTGATGCCATCTCCTACCAAGGCCTTAGAAGATTTGTTTCTTCCCTAAGAATGGAACATAACTGGAGGTAACAGAAGGAGCCGTCCCTCCACAAGGGAGGCGATGCTTTGAACTGATGGCACGCCTTGATTTCTTTAATCTGCTTTTTCTTGTTTAAGCAATTTGTTAACCTGGAGGGTCTCCAGTGATAGTTTCCTTTTGGCGATCTTTAAATCCTAGGATGTTAGAGGGTACTCATAAAAAATTATCGTTGGTAAAAAAAGAAAAAAAAATTATCATTGGGTTTTGTTTTTAAGTAAACATGAGAATTTTTAATGTTTTGAATGAGGAAAGCCTTAGAGAAAAGTAGAAAAGAAAAATCACAAAATCTATGAAAGGGAAGACAAAAATTTAACTACAGTATGTTAAAATTTTTAAGTTACAAAAATCATTTGTAATAACTGTTTCAGGCAAGATGCTGAAAATGAGTGCTGAAAAATATGATGAGAAATAGGATATTTTATGTAAATGTCAAAGTATCTTCCCACAAAATACTAATTACAGAGGGAAAAAGTAGTAACTTTACAATGGAGAATTCTGGTAGGCAGCACCTTAACCAGAGCATCAAACTTTACCCTCACCAGAATAAGTGTGCATCAAGTCAAATAGGAAGAACGTTAGGTCCAGGCCCCTGCATACCATGTCACAAACGCATAGTCCAGCCATGAAAAGACATAAAGGAATCTTAAATGCATATTAATAAATAAAGAAAACAATCTGAAAAGGCTACATTCCACATGGTTGTAAGATAGGACATTCTGGAAAAGGGAAAACTACAGGAGACAATAAAAAGATGCGTGGCTGCAGAGGGAGGGGAAGAAGGAAGAACAGGTGGGGACCAGATGTTCCAGGCAGGGAAAGTCTTCTGTATGACACTGTAACTATGGCTACATGTCAGTACAGATTTGTCCAAACTCATAGAATGCACAACTCCAAGAGTAAAAACCATGATTATAAACTATGGACTCTAGTTGATAATGTGGCAACAAAAGTTCATCAGTTCTTTTGGGGGGGTTGTGGAGGGGCAGAGTCTCACTATGTAGCCCTTGGTAGAGTGCTGTGGCATCACAGCTCACAGCAACCTCTAACTCTTGGGCTTAAGCGATTCTCTTGTATCAGTCTCCCAAGTAGCTGGGACTACAGGCACCCGCAACAATACCCAGCTATTTTGGTTTTTTTTTTGTAGTTGTTACTGTTGATTAGCAGGCCTGGGCCAGGTTCGAACCCACCAACCCTAGTGTATGTGGCTGGCACCCTAACTACTGAGCCACGGTGCCGATCCTAAAAGTTTGTCAGTTCTAACAAATATACCACTCTATAGCGGGAGATGTCAATAGCAGGCAAGGCTGTGGGATGAAGTAAAGGGGAATAAGGGAACTCTACCCTTTCTGCTCAATTTTGCTAGAACCTAAAACTGCTCTACAAAATAAAATCTGTTTTAAAAAAAGGCTGATAATATACAACTGTATTCATAATTAAATATAAAGTTAGTACCACATTTCATGCATACAATTGACAGTGATTAAAATTTTTAATGAAAGGCAAGTTTGGCAAAAATGTTGGCAATAAACTGTAGCCAAATGAGGAGTGAATCAGTAGTACAGCCTCCTGTCAACAAAGTAGGTCTGTGAAGCGTCAGTGTGTTATCCCACTCCTAGGAACCGCAACTCCACTCCCACAAGTGGAGAGCTCATATGTCTAAGGGTATTTATCCACCAAAGCACTCTTACAGATGTACTCTGAAACAGAAAAACATCTGAAAACAACCTAAACGTCCAGCAACAGGAGGGAGTGCTAAGGTAAAAAAGTTCATTTATGGGAGATAAAGAGTTAGGGTTAAATAGACCAGCGAGAACCAATTTCCTCCAGCAAAAGGACCTTGCTAAAATCTGGCCTCTGGGTGGAAACATCAACTTCCACTTACAGTAATAGAAGTATGACTAAATATTGCCACTTTTGGCTCAGCGCCTGTGGCTCAAGCGACTAAAGGCACCAGCCTCATACACCTGAGCTGGTGGGTTCGAATCCAGCCCGGGCCCGCCAAACAATGACAGCTGCGACCAAAAAACAGCCAGGCATTGTGGGGGGCGCCTGTAGTCCCGGCTACTTGGGAGGCAGAGGCAGGACAATGGCCTGAGCCCAGGAGTTGGAAGTTGCTGTGAGCTGTGATGCCATAGCACTCTACCCAGGGCAAAGGCTTGAGGCTCTGTCTCAAAAAAAAAAAAAAAAAAGAAATACTGTCACTTTCAAGTTTAATTCCATTTACCTGACAGAACTTATAACCATCTAATCAAATTAGACCTTTCAGAAAGAACAGGACACTAAACATATAATAATGTGTACATGTATATGTTTAATAAATAATACATATCCTAACATATGAAAATACATTTGGGAGCGTGTACTGACTGAATTATGTCCCCTCAAAATTCATGTTTGGTGTCCTAACCCCAAACTTGACTATATTAGAGATAAGGCCTTTAAGGAAGTGATTAAGATGAAATGAGGTCATAAGAGCAGAGCCTTGAACCAAGAGAGCTAGTGCTCTCACAGGAAGAGGAGGAGATGTCAGAGCTCTCTCCAGATGAGGACAGAGCAAGAAGGCAGCTGTCTGTAAGCCAAGAAGAGGACCAGTGCCACAAACCAAATCTGCTGGCACCTTGGTCTTGGACTTCTTGGTCTCCAGAACTATTAAAAAAAAAAAAAGTCAGGTTTCTGTAGTCTTAACTATCCAGTCTGTTTGTTATAGCAGTCTGAGCAGCAGACTGCCTGGATTTTCCTGGAGTGATGACGTTTTTCATCATGCACAAGATACACTGTTCAACTGGACTTGAGGTTAATGCATTAAGTGAAACCTCTCAAAAAGACTGAAACATACTGGGAATTTAAATGGGAAAATGTGCTTAACAATCCATCATCAATAAAGACAACCATGAGGGCACTGTTTGTATGGCCCTCCTAACTAAGGAAGAAAACAATGTTTATACATTTAGAGAGGCACGTGGGGATAATTCACTTTAACTCACTGATTATCTGTTAGTCAGGCATTGTGCAAGGGGCCCTGTATTTAATTCTTAGAAAACCTATGGAACAGGCATTCTAGACGATGACCTTCATGAACGGTTTCTCATGTGAGATCTGGGTAAATGTTGAACAACAGCAGTTACTTAATCCAAAGTAGTGTGGAAGAAGAGGGAAGTAACAAGGATGTGGGGCAGGAGCACTCAACAGCACAGTAACTGTTCAGGATGTCCACGGAGATCACCGAGAAAACTCAACTCAAAAAAGCACACATCACCGATAGTTTCAACAATGGGCTGGAAAACCCCTTATGGCACAAGAAAATAGAGGGGTAATTTTAGAATGTCTCTGGTGGCTCTCCATTGGTTCAGACACCCTAATTCTCCTTCACAGCCCTTTATGATCACACACTTTCTGTAGTGTCTAATCGTAAAGGTATGTTGCGGCCAGGGCACCGTCTCTCCCCACTGAGCACTCACACAAGATACCCGCCTCTGCTCCAGCCTACCTTTTAAACAAAACACTAGAGTCCCAGTTTAGTCATTTCTGCCAGAAAGCATTCCCTGTGCCCATATGTGGGACGAACCAGGTATCCCCTGTGCCCTCTACAGGCCACGGACAATGCCTCCATCTCAAGCACTTACCTCATTCTACTGAAATTGCTGCTTCACTCATTGCTGCTGTGTCCTTCCCATCCCCTACTCCAGGGACTATTTCACATTTGACTTTGAAGCCAAGGACCTTGCTGGTCTTGATCATAGCTTGTTTTCTTTAGCATAGCAAAATTGTAGGTGCTCAGCATTCAACAAACATTTGCTGAATGAATGGAGGTTTTCTTTATCACCAAAGAAACGAACGTGTTTTCCTTGTTTTTACCTCTCCCAGCAAAACACTCAATGACAAGTGTGACCAGTGATGGCATACACACGGAGATGTTAAAGATTGTGTCTCACTGTAGAATCCAAGCAGTGACAAGTGAGATCTTTTCTGCTGGATGCAGAGAAGAGCTATGGATTAAGAGACAGGCAACTGCATAATCTGTCTTGAAATCTGTACAATCAAAAAAGCCCTTCATTACAACAGAAATCAAGCAATTCAGGATGCCTAGAGATAAGCAGGTCACAATTTGGGGATTGCTGAGGGAAGAGGTGGCAAACCCAAGCTTCTAGGCACCACACCTTTATATAAGAGGATCCACTAGAGATGGCACAGCTCAGATGAGTGGAGAAAAACTAACAAGATAAAATGGAACTGAAAGATTTTTTTTTTTTTTTTTTTTTGAGACGGAGAATCAAGCTATCCCCCTGGGTAGAGTGCCATGGCATCACAGCTCATAGCAACCTCCAACTCCTGGGCTCAAGCAAGTCTCCTGCCTCCGCCTCCCAAGTAGTTGGGACCACAGGCGCCCGCCACAACGCCCGGCCATTTTTTTGGTTGCAGCCATCATTGTTTGGCGGGCCCAGGCTGGGGATTCGAACCCGCCAGCTTAGGTGTACGTGGCTGGCGCCTTAGCCGATTGAGCCACAGGCGCT
>CAUYQV010162336.1:0-13274 GCA_963574575.1 Galagoides demidoff | reverse complement strand
TGATGGCTGCAACCAAAAAATGGCCGGGCGTTGTGGCGGGAACCTGTGGTCCCAGCTACTTGGGAGACGGAGGCAGGAGACTCGCTTGAGCCCAGGAGTTGGAGGTTGCTGTGAGCTGTGATGCCATGGCACTCTACCCAGGGGGATAGCTTGAGGCTCCGTTTAAAAAAAAAAAAAAAAAAAAACTTCTGTCCTAGAGAGATGTATACACATACCATATGTCTTTTCAAACCTAGAAATAGGATAATGCTAAGTAGTGACTGGAGGAGAGAAAGGTTAAAAACAGGAGTCCTCTGTGAGAGCAAAAAGATTTTAAAATAAGGACCTACACAAATCTCAAATATGAATAAACTCAAACCTCTCCTCCTTTTTTTTCTACTGAAACTGGTTCAGGTGAGTTTTTATTTTGCTTTGATTTTGGTGGAATTGTTGAATTAAAATTTTTTAAAAATGTTGCTAGTCACTGGCAAGACGATATTAGACTCTATAGAATCCCCAGAAGGACTACATTTTAAAAAGAAAAAGTGTATAGATATGTATGATGTGTAAAAAAGAAGCCTATTTTATCCTTTAGGAAATACCAAAAGCCTAGAAGTTTTCTCATGAGTGAATGTAAACTACCTACAAAAGAACACATAATTAAATTTGACCTTTAAGAAAGACCTCCTCAAATTAGAACATTTCAAAATGAAGCAACTATATATACACACATACTTTTACATATATCATACACAGAAAAAGTCTAAAGCAGTGATTTTTGAACCAATGTGCCACAGCACACTGGTATGCCATGAGAAGATCTTATGTGTGCTGCAAAAATTTTTAAAGATCATTAATTATTTTCAAAAGAAGTTCAAAGCACAGTAAGTATATTCTTTTTTCTTTTTTACTCTTTTTTTTTGAGCAACATAATTTAAGTATGCTGCAGAAATTTAGTTCTAGTGTGCTATGAGATAAAAAAGGTTGAAAAATACTGCTCTAGAGGGTAGAAAGCAAAAATATTAAGAGTATTTATATCTAAGAAATGGAATTTTATAAATGGTATTATTTTCCTTAAAATGTTTTCTGTTGTTATAAGTTTTGCAATAATCCTAGTGCTTTTCTAATTAGTTACAAAATTAAAAAAAAAAAACAGTAAGTTTAGATTTTTAAAATGCGACAAATAAAATAACTAGAGTACATACAGACAAGAAAGAGCAAGATAGGACAACCCACACAAACAATTCTTTTTAGGAAGCACTGGTCAAGCACACTGAGAGAACACAGAAAGGATAAATACCATTCATTTTACTATGAAGGGTAAGTTCATCTATGGCTGAGTGGCAATCACATTAACCTACTTAATATTGCATAAATATGATTACCTTTCTTTCTAAAAAGTTGATTTTTAAAAATGTTGATATTTTAAATATAATTTATTAAATTATCTTGCATTTATATAAATTATTGCATGTAAGAAGTTACTTATATTATTTTTAAATTATTTTACAAAATATTAAGGATTACGACAAGGATGGTTAAACTACCTAGCTAAAATGAGTAATAATGACCTATATAAAAATATATACTATGTTTTCAAATAGAATGGAAGTGGGTACAACTGTTCCTGTCTTTTGTAATACCTAGTATCTGAGATATCTCACCTGGGAAACAATAAAAGGAGTTTACAATTACAGAGTAGACTGCTATCCCATTTGCCCACCCTGGGATAGACACTTGAACTATTCCAGGAAGAGTTTAGCTGTCTATCTAGTGGTTCTAGTTGATAAATGAGACACATAAGAGTTTTTTCCAGAAATGGCTTATGTTGGCATAATCTGAAAAGCAAAAATATGATAAGCTATGTCTGCACTCTGCAGTATACACAACTCAAGAATAAACTCAGAATAAAGATACACGTTTTTAGGAAAAACGATTTCCCAATTTTTGATTTTTCTTGGCTGCCTGTCCTAAGTCCCAAAAGGATAAAGTAGACAGTTCTTTGAGGAATGAAAGAGCTATTTGCTTCTTTCCCATGGCAGCTGGGAATCTGAGACCATCTCTGAAAGGCAAGATGTCCCAATTTTTTAACAGTCTTTCTCTGGCTATAGAGAACAAGAATCAACATTTCAGTAAACCCTGAATCAAAACATGAACTGAACGGTTGCTAATGAACCAGCAACACTACTATTAGCTAACAGAGAAATTCACCTATATTAAAAAGGATCGATTTCAGAGCAAAAAGCAAGTACTATTAATGCTTTTCAAGATGGTATATAGTAGCAAAGCAAAATATTTTTACAGTTAGAAAGGATGGGAAAAAGGGAGGTACAGGCACAACAATGGAAAAATTATGACTTCAAAAAAAGTGAACATACTGAGTCCTTTTTGCCTGACATGCCAATACGGAAGAAAACTACAAGAATTACATTAAAACACTGTGTAGACCACATCAACACATCTAACATGTTAAGAACCATACAGTCTTTACCAAATTACACAAAATAGACTTTAGTCCTCCCTACAATGTCCACTGTTGCTGACCACTCTTCCTCCTTATACAGCTTCCATGACAACCCAGCTTTTTTCTTTTAATTTTTCTACAACATTGTTTCTTATCTCATTTTTTTATTCCCTTGCTCCCAAACAGAAGCACTGTACCTTTGGGCTAACCTCTGCCTTTGGTGAACTCATCATTTCCTTCAACTGAAATGCCTATACTAATTTTTACTTTTTTAGCCCTCTCTTCTTTTCAGAAGGCTAATTTCCTATTCTTACAGAAGTTAGGAAGTGAAAGATGACTTCCAGGTTCCTATACTACTTGCTCTTTTTAAAAAGATAATTCTACAATTTCAATTGTATCTTTCTATATCATAGTAGACTAAAATCAGAAATTTAAAGAAGAATGGCTGATGATACTTACACAATGATAGAAGAAAACAATGGATGTTGACATTAAGAGGGAAAAAAAATCCCAAAAAGTAAAATGAAAAGCTTAGCAATCTGAGATCACTTGGAATATATACATAAGCCTAAAAATATAAACAAAAGAAAAGTCAGAGATCTATTTAGCCTACTGAAAGAATTATTTATATGACACTAGCCACTAGTCCCATGTAGATTTTTTCATTTAAATTGATTAAAATTAAATAAAATTATTCCTCAGGCATGCTAGCCACACTGCAACAGCTCAATAGCCACATGCAGCTAGTGGCTACCTTACTGGATAACATGATATATCTCCATCATGCACAAAGTTTTATTGAACTGAGGTACAGTACACTAACTCACCATTCAGTGAGTATTTGTTCTCTATGTGTTAGGCACTATGCTAGCACAAAGGTTCAGAACGATTAAGACCTCTCTTTGCCCTCAAAGAGTATACAGTCTGTCTAGTGGGGGGAACAGATACAAATATTTTCAAGCGCTAAAGTAGAGGTAATTAATATTTATGAGAGAGCAACTGATCCTATAGCCCACCTCTGAACTCCAGACCAATTAAGCTAGGATTCCAAACCTTTTATCTCGCTACTAATAATCTGCCTTCTCTGCAGATTTGGCCTTGTTTCATTAGGCACTATGATTGGTACAGCAAGTAATGGGGAGACTGACCACTACCTAGAAATTCTTGGATTGTCAGAAACACTGACACCTGAATGGGATTTAAGCTAGCTCTACCCTTCCAGAGTTAATGCTTTATACTGCTGGCAACTCCTAATGGAAAAAGCTATCCTGCTGCTCTGGATCCTACCCTTAATACATTCCTTGATCCCTTCCAAGAGACAGGAGACAACTGTCACTTTTGGTTTAGAGCTCCCAACATGTGTTATACTTGCAGGGACTGGCAAAGTTATAGGACATTAACAAGGAATTAACACTAAAGTTGAAGACAAGTCTGAGTGCAAATAAATGGAGCAAGAAAAAGAGGTGTATTCTAAGCAGAAAGGGAAGCTGTGCAAGGATGAAAGAAGCATAAGAAGCATAAGCTAATAGAAAGATGTGTAGACAAGTAAGGACTCATCACAACTCAGTCACAGGGAACATACAAGAAGACAACAGCAGATGAGGGGGACTGCAGCCCAACTGCCCAGAACCCAAATGCTGCCATGGTAAGGAGGCTGGCCTCAATCAGCCTGTGGGTGACAACCAGCCATTAAGTATAAAAGGCTCAAAAATGTTTTCATTAAATATATATTCATATGCGTATGTATATATATATATATGATAGTCTTTCTACTTTACAGTCATAAAGTAGTAAGACTGTATAGCTTGAAAATATCACTCACAATACCTGATGACCACAAGCAAACCACCAATTCAAGCATTTAAGTCTTAGGAAAGACACCAAACTTCAGTTAACACTTTCTCAACTCCCATTACAAATTTTAAATTTCTTTTCTGACATTTTGGCTTAATGTTAAGCAAATGTTAAAATTAACATTGAAAACATTAAATTACATTAAATCTTAAAATGAAAATGTTAAAAATTAAATGTTAAGTGAAGGCAAGAAACACAAGTTGAAATATCAGAATATTAGTATATCCATAACCACTGGCTTCAAGATAGAGTAAAGAGAACATGACATAAAAAAGGTGAAAACTGGTCAAAAGGTTGGAGAAGTAAAAAAAAATCCAAGAACACACAAAAAGCCCAGCTAGCTAGCTGGCTTTAAGAAAATGATCAAACATTGCTAAGCTTCACTTTCCTCATCAGTAAAATGCAGTTAGCATTAGCACCTACCTACCTGATAGGTTTGATCTGAGAATTTTTGATGAATTAAATCTCTTCAAGTAATGAGCTTGGCACAGTGCCTACAATAATTATTGACTCCTGTAATCCACAAACATTATGAAAAATCTGGCCAGGCACAGTGGCTCACGCCTATAATCCCAGCACTCTGGGAGGCTGAGGCAGGTGGATTGCTTGAGCTCATGGGTTGCAGACCCCACCAGCATTAGCCAGAGCAAGACCACATCTCTCCCCAAAATATAAAAAACTGAGGCAAGAGGACTGCTTGAGCACAAGAGTTGGAGGTTGCTGTGAGCTATGTCGTCACCATGGCACTCTACCCAGGGCGACAGCTTGAGTCTCTGTCTCAAATAAATAAATTACGAAAAATCTACTATACAGAAGGCACCAGACTAAGTATTGGTGATAGTGTCAATTAAACATATACTGTAGGTGGTGCAGTGGCTCAAACCCAAGCTCACAGGTGCAAGACCAGTCTGAGCGAGAGTGAGACCCCATCTCCAAAAAATAGCCGGGGCTTTGTGGCCGGCACCCATAGTCCTAGCTACTTGGGAGGCTAAGGCAAGAAAATCACTTAAGCCAAGCCAAGCCAAGCCAAGGCTGCTGTGAGCTGTGTCGCCACAGCACTCTACCGAAGGCGACAAAGTGAAACCCTATCTCCAAAAACATGAAATAAAATAAAATAAAAATAAACATATATTGTATATACCTACCCTCTTGGAATCTCTGACTACAGCAGAATGAATTACAAAGTGTGATTAAGGCTTTGGAGGTCAACAGGGTCCTGAGACTGAAACAAAGGGAGTAGTATTAATTTTGCACGTGGTCAGGAAAGGTATCTTTGAGAAAAGAGTAAAGCTAAGAGGCACAACCCATGCACAGAGGATGCATAAGTATACTGGGAAGCACTCTAAACAAAGAGATTGGTATGTGCAAAGGCTCAGCCCAAGTGGGAGTAAGAGCTTGCAGAAGGTGTGAGGAACTGCGAGGAAGTTAGTATAACTGAGACATAGTAAATCAAATGAGATGAGATCATCAAGTTAGATAGGAGCCAGATCACGTAGGACTCTAAAGAGCCATGGTAAGGATCTGTGATTTTATTCTATGGAAATTTATTCTTCAATGGCAACACTCAAGCTGTTTTTAGAAAAAGTATTATAGGGGCATGTGACTAAAATGTGGACGGATTGGTTCCAAGATTAATGTAGGAATCCAGGAAAGAGATGGTCCTTGAACTAGGGTGGTAGTACAGAGATGAAAAATGGATGGATTTTAGATACACTATGAAACAGATTGGATATGGAAGATGAGGAAAAAAGAGGAATCAGGGATGGCTCCTAGAGATGCCTGATTTAAGCCACTTCTTGGCTGATCATGGCATGCTAAGTAACATAGTTAAATATTTAATTAATTTTAGCGATTCTTAGCTATTAGAAAGCTAGGAGGCCAAAGGGGAGAGAGAGAACTGGTGATCCGAAAGCACAAAACAGCAAAAAATAAAACCAAGACATAAAAAGAAAAGGCCAGGTCCAGATATGAAGGAATAGCAATATCAGACCAAAGTTCCCAATGAAACAACTAACTCTAAAAGTGATATAAAATACCCCCCAAGTCCCCAGCTATTTGAAGGCATAGGGAGAACAACCAAGAACGAGGACATGAGGGACTAAGATCCCTTACAGAAAGAAAACAGAGAAGCGCCCCTTGAGGTATTTGCCAATTACCAGCACAAGGCAAAAGGCCAAGCAGAAAGCAGCATCCTAGAGCTTCTCTCAGTCTCACTGGGTTGGGAAGACAAAAATTGGAATTTAGTACTACAAAGGCAACCAGGAATTAAGAACTCTCCCCAAAAAATGAAACTCAAAGAAAGGACCCCAACATTCTGTTCAAATTTTCCAGAAACATAATCAATCATCAGCACAGACTGAAATTCAATCAAAATTTGCTCCAAAGAGGCTAAAAGCTGAGTAGAGTTTTCATCAGCCTTGATGATTACAATACTTGAAATTCAGGACTTTCCACAGAAGAGGCATCTTGGTAAACATTCTGAACTTTTGATGCCAATCTTAGAGTAGGGTTTTTCACCAGGAGTGAAGCTGCTAGAATTTCCTGACTGCCCTCTATTCAGACTCCTGCCATATCAATTCACTGATGAATCAAAGTGACCAATGTTTTTTCTAACTGCTTTCCAGAGAATATTAAATCCTATATGAAAAAACATAACTATCATTTAGATTCTCAATAATTTTTCATCACAATGTTAATAAAACAGGCCTGGCACTGTTGCTTATAATCCTAGAGCTTTGAAAGGCCAAGGTGGAGTGAATTGCTTGAGCCCAGGAGTTTGAACTGGCCTGAGCAAGAATGAGACCCGTCTCTACTAAAAATAGAAAATGTAGTCAGGTGTGATAGCACACATCTGCAGTCTCAGCTACTTGGAAGGCTGAGGCAAGAGGATCACTTGAGCTCATGAGTTTGAGGTGAGTTATGATGATGCCTTGGCACTCTACCTAGGGCAACAGTCTCAAAAAATAAATAAATAAAAATAATTTTAAAATTAATAAAACATGTTAATAAAACATTACCAGGCATCCAAGTAAAAAAGATCAAATGATCAAAAACCAAACAACAAAAATAGGACATACAGATATGTATCAAAGTTAGACAGTAATTTTGTAATAATAATTAACACACTTAAGAAAACAGATGAAAACACCATGAGAACTTGAATCTATGTAAATTTTAGTACCAAAAATACAAAAATCAGAATTAAAAACTTGATAATTGGGCATAATTAAATATTACTGAACAGAGAAGATACACCTGAACTTGAAGATGGTTTAGTAGAAAATCTCCAAACTGACAGAAAATGAAAAAAGAATGCAAAAAGTAAAATGGCCTAACATACACATAACTGTAGTCCCATAAGGAAAGGAGAAACTGAATAGAAATGCTTCAACATTAGCTGAGAAAATGCCCAAAGTGACAAAGAGAGCAAGCCAAACATAGATCCAAGACACTATGAACTCCAAGCAGGATAATTACCTCCTCCCCCTCAAAAAAGCCATACACAAGCACATTCCAAAGGAAAACACATGAATGTCAAAGGAGCAATAATGAGACCAAAAGCTGTCTTAACATAAACAATGGAAGCTAGAAGATAATAAAATAACATGTTGAAACCAGAGACCCTTTTAAAATGAAGGTAAAATAAACAAATTTTCAGGCAAACAAAAACAAAGAATTCATTACCTGAAGACTTGCACTAAAAGTAATGCTAAAAGGAGTTCCTTGGATAAAAGGAAAATCACTCAGATGCAAATACAACCAAACAGAAAGAAGTATGCAAATAAAGACCTCAAATAGAAAGAAACAAAAACTCCAGGGCAAATTTGAGGGCAAATTGAAACAATTCTTATTGCCACTATTACTTCAAATTGAAACAATTCTTATTACCACTATTACTTCAACAACAATGCTCTCTTTGGGGTTTAAAATAAAACAAATGCTGGAAGAGGAGGTTAAATAGTATCAAAGTATTGTATGGCCCTTCCATTTCTCTGGAAATGATAAAGACAGTAATTTATGACAGATTCAAAAAAGTCAGAGATGTATATTGTAATCTCTAGGTTAAAGAGGAAAGATAATATAACAACAAACAAGCTAAGGGGAAGGAATAAATGTCTGATTAATCCAAAAGAAAGCAAGAAATGGAAGGGAACGTTATGAAGCACTGATGGTAGAAGTAGAAAACAAATAGCAAATTGGTAAATTTAAACCCACATTATGTAGTACAGTTGATTGCATTAAATGCAAAACAACAAAGATTATAAAATTTAATAAAAAACAAAACTTAAGTGTATGATTCTCAAAGAGATTCATCTAAAGTATAAGAACAAAAAGCTAAAAGAGAAGAAAGGAAAGAGAAGCCAAAGTTAGAAACTATATTAACATCCAAAACATGCTTCAACGCAGCGGTTCTCAACCTGTAGGTCACAACCCTTTTGTAACAATAAAAATACATCCTGCATATCAGATATTTATATTGATTCATAACAGTAGCAAAATTATAGTTATGAAGTAGCCACAGAAATAATTTTATGGTTGGGGGTCACCACAACATGAAGAACTGTATTAAAGGGTTGCGGCATTAGGAGGCATTAGGAAGGTTGAGAACCACTGCTTTAAAGCAAAGGATATTACTAGAGACTAAAGATGATAAAAGGATCAATCCAATAGGAAGATACACCAATCAAATTTAATTTAGCCTCAGAATATTAATACTGTATGAGAAGGGACACTAAGAAAGAGGCTTCATGGAGAATGGGAGGGAAACCTGGCCTGCTGAACTAGGAAAACTAGAGGTCCCTAAGAATATAAGGATGAGGTCACCTAGGTCACCAATGACCAATAGAAAGAGACAATCAATGACCAACAGAAAAGGGCAATAATGCCGGTAGGTGCAGAGAAGACAATGAAAGACTTGCAATTAATTTCAAACACAGAGGGTACTTATAAAGGCCCCCGTGGGCCTTTCCATCTCCCTCTTTCACCTTTCTCCATCATGAGAGGGACCCACTTCCAGCTATCTTTGGAAGTGCTCTAAACTTTATCTGTTTTTCCTAAATAAAATTTGTCTTTATTACGCCGAAACTTGTGCAAGTTGCTCTGCTCTCTATTCACCCTGCCTGTGCTGCTCCAGCTTTATTTCCAGTTTCCATTCATTATTGCTTTCAATTACTATTGTGTGTGGGTTAAATTTTCTAGCTCAGCTGAGTAATCAAACCAGGTCAACTGGGTTTGATGAACTGGTACCCCCAACCCCCAACACTGTATATAAGGTAAAATTTGAGACAGCTAAAAACACAGACAAATTCTTACACACTTAGAGATTTTAACACACTTTTTCTCAACTCAGTGATTAAAAAAAAAAAAAAAGACAAAAAGTCCATAGTATTACAGTATTACAATAGATTGAACATGATTAATAAACTTGACTTAATTGCTATACATGGCACACTGTGCTCAACTTTCTAAAACTGACCATAAAGCAAGTATTAATTACCCACAACTGAAATCATAGAAAGAATGGTCCCAGACCACAACAGTATTAAACTAGATATCAATACTAAATATGTAACTAGATAATCTCCAAATACTCAGATATTAAGCAATATACTACTTCTAAATAACCCACAGGTCAATGAAGACACCACAATGGAAATTTTTAAAGGCTGATAATAAATGACTTAAGTATCCATCCCAAGAAATTTTAGAACAGCAAATCAGGTTAGGTATGGTGGCTCATACTTTTAACCCTAGCACTTTTGGAGGATCTCCAGCTTGAGCAAGAATGAGACCCTGTCTCCATGGAAAATTAGCCAGGTGTGGTGGTGCCTGTCTGTAGCTTCAGCTACGTGGGAGGCTGAGGCATGAAGAACCTGGAAGCCCAGGAGTCTGAGGCTGCAATGAACTATGATGATCCACTACACTCTAGGCTGGGAGATAAGAACCTGTTTCAAAAACAAAATAAAAAGTAGCAAATTAAAAAAAAATTTAAATAGAAGGAAAAAAATAAAGCTGAAAGCAGAAATCAACAGAAAGTATAGAACTATTTAAATTGAAAAATTGTATCTTTGAAGAGACAGAGATGAAAAAGCACAAATTACCAACACGTAGATTTATAAAGCAGATATAATTATAGATATTATAAATATCAAAACATGAATAGAATACGCAAAAATCTTTAAGCCAAACAGGAAAATTTAGATGAAATGGACAAATCCCTTAAAAAGCAAAACCTGTAGAAATTGATAAATAAAAAATGCTTATAGTTTTACATGTATTAAAGTAACAAATCAACCTCCACAAGAAAACTCCAAATGGCTTGACCAGTGAATTCTTCAAGATATTTATGAATAAAATAAAATCACTCTTCACAAACTCTTCCAAAGAAATAAAACCCATCATAATCCCTAATACCTAAATCTGTCAAAGACTTTACAAGAAATTAAAATTGATAGTCTCTTTCATGAACAAAAATGCAAACATTCTAAATAAAGTATTATCTATCACATTAAAAGAATAATGCACAATGTAAAAGCAAGGTTAACCCAAAAATACAAGAAAGCTTTAAAATGAAGAAATATTTATCCTTCTCCTCCCAACCTCCCAAAATTAACATATTTTTATTTAACTTTTGACACAGCAACTGTATTCCTAAGAGTTTTATCCTAAGGAAATAATGAGACACAGAGTTGGGTTTAAGAATACCTATTACATTCAAAATTCAAAATTACAACATGGCTTTATACTTATTTTTGTAGACAGATGTTCGTAACATGTGATTACATGAAAAAAAAAGGAAGACAGAAGAGCAGAAATATTTCTAGACCAATTTTATATGAAAGTAAAGAAAGGGGAGGAGGGGAGGGGGAGGATGGGTGGAGGGAGGGTGATTGGTGGGACCACACCTATGGTTCATCTTACAAGGGTTCATGTGAATCTTTCTAAATGTAGAATATAAATGTCTTAACACAATAACTAAGAAAATGCCATGAAGGCTATGTTAACCAGTTTGATGAAAATATTTCAATTGTATACAAAACCAGCACACTGTACCCCATGACCACATGAATGTACACAGCTATGTTTTAATAGGAAAAAAAAGAAAGAAAGAAAAGAAAAGAAGGGGGCTGAATGAATTGGCTCTCCCTCCAGGCAGTGAGCACCCAACCCCAAGGATGGCCTATTAGAAGGCATGCTTTTTAGCAGAGTATAGAAGTTTGGAGATCCCTCTTTCCATATCCTTCCTCTCCAGACTAAAGAATTCTGTAAAAGGGGAAGTGCCTGGACTCGCTGCAGTCAGACATAAATGGAATTGAGTCCTCACTCTCCCATTTATTCTCTGAAATTGAGGCCTTCATTTTACCTCCCTGAGCTTCCACTTCTCCAGTTTTAAATTCAACATACAACTTACTTTCTACCACAAAGGATTAATGTGAAGATGAAATGTGACATTTGCTCCCATGCTCAAAATACTTCAATGGCTTCCCGGGTCTACACAGTGTTTAACTTCAGCTTCTTACAACATCTAAGATCTAAGGGGCCTTGCCCCTTGCCTCCTTCTTCCTCTATTCTCTCTCACCTTCCCCATGGCCTCCAGCAACACTGCCCCCTCAATCCTGACCACACCTAACCACTATGCTTTTGCACGTGCTAGCTCCTCCACCTGGAACACCTTGCCCTCCATCACCCATTTGCCAACCCCAGTTATCCTTCAAGTCTCAGCTTAACTGTCCTCTCTTCTGGAAGACCTCTCTTGATTCCAGGCTGACGTCAGTGCTCATTCTCTAGTGCTCTAGTACAATTTGTCCACACCTCCACTAATCTAATACTCTAATTGCTTGTTTACATATCACCTTCTGTGTCAGACTGCAAACCTCCTGGTGGCAGAGACTGTGTCTTTCCACTGCAGCAGTCATGAGATCCTGCACGTAGAAGACACTTATTAAAATGGGAGGTCCATCTCCCAGGTCACCTTCTCTGCAGTCTCTTCGTTACTGGTCAAAGTCTCTGCTGCTCTCGGTCCCTGCCCCTTCTTCCCATTATTGGTGCCACCCCATGCCACGATCTTCTCCAAGCCTCTCATCTCTGAAAGCAGCTGAATCCTGGTCCAGGAGGCACATGAAGGTTTAAAGATAGACCAGTACAATTCCCAAAGCTACATGTCCACACTGGCTATTTTTTGTTAATGTTCTATTTCTTTGTAGCAATAAATATCAAAGCCTGAAAGGGGAAAGAGCTTGTGCACTTACTTTCAGGTGAGCAAAAAGGAGGAGGCAGGGAGAGTTTGCCTCACTCCTTAAGACCAACTTATAGAGAACAGAGGGAGAGAGTGGCCACTTCACAAAAGAAAGGAAACCACCCAAGCACCTAGGAATACTTACAAGGCAAAAGCAGCCAGCTAGGTCTTGAGAAGTAGATCTTCACAGTTCCTACAAACTGCTTCAGAGAAAAGGGCGTCCCCTCCTTTCCCAGGCCTTACCAGTCCACCAGAATTCACAGCATATCAATTCTTCATTGATGCTGGGAGATCAAGGACTCATTTTCTGGTACCCAAATACTTCATTCTCTTTTATTCTTTTTCATTTGAGAAAGCTAATTTGGGGAGCATGCTATTAGTAGGACATAGTGTAACACAACAAAGTAAGCTTCTGTGAAACAACAGCAGCATGAGACCCAATAGTGCCTACCAGCTACCCTTTCTTCTCAACCTCTCAAAAGCCAATAAGGAGAAGTCAGGGCAGAGCACACAGGAAGTCTCATCTGAGACACTCATCTGATGCCAACTCACTACTTGGATCACACCAAGGATTTTATATATCCTTTCCTTACTAACAAATAACAAAACAAGCTACGCAAATCTATAAGCCCAGAGAAGACACCAACAGAGATGCTAGTAACTAGAAAGTGCAAACAGCACACATTTCCCCACAAGCCAGTGGAAGAGACTAGAGGTCACTCAGCTCATGTGAGAGCGTCT
>CAUYQV010162329.1:0-23020 GCA_963574575.1 Galagoides demidoff | reverse complement strand
GTCCACCTAAGCCAATCCATAGACAAATCTTCTTCCATTATTTGAATGAAAACCCAGACATTGCAAAATTTGCACTTTATCCATAAATACTTCAGCATATATGGATAAAATGAGGTCTTTTAATAAGACCTCAAGGCTCGGTGCCTGTGACTCAAGTGGTTAAGGCATCAGCCACATACACCTAAGGTGGCGGGTTCAAATCCAGCCTGGGCCCACCAAACAACAATGACGGCTGCAACCAAAAAATGGCCGGGCATTGTGGCAGGCACCTGTGGTCCCAGCTACTTGGGAGGCAGAGGCCGGAGACTCACTTGAGCCCAGGAGTTGGAGGTTGCTGTGAGCTGTGATGCCACAGCACTCTACCCAGGGGGACAACTTGAGGCTTTGTCTCAAAAAATAATAATAACAATAATAATAAGACCTCAATATTCTCTCACCCTAAAAAATACACAAATAATTTCTTAATATGATTAAATAATCAGTCTAAGTTCACATTTTCACTTAACTCATAAATATCATAAATCATTTTTATTTTTACATCATAGGGGTGCAAGAGATAAATTAAAAGAATTTTAAAATTAAAATAAAAGAAATACATGTGGAAATGTGGACTTAGAAGAGACTTAACAGATATATTTAACATTCCGTGCATGGACCTGGATGGACAAATTAATGTGTCTTCAAGCTACTTGAGGTGTTCCTCTCCATGAGGTATGCTTCTAACTGAATACACAGGATTTTTAGGGATTTTTCTTTTATTTTACTTTATAATTATGTAAAATAGCTATATAGTTTAAGAGTCAAGTTTCCAAGACATATTTTAAAAGTCAATTTTTAAAATTCCAAGATAATTTTTAAAGCTCCTTTGCCTATTCCTTCTACCCTATTTCCTCCCTCCCTTTTTAAGTAGTAACTCTTTTTTATTTGACAGTTTACTCTTCCATTGTGTATAGGTGCACCCTACCTTTCTCTGATAAATAATAAAATACATTGCATTCTTCCACTTACCAATACGTGGTCTAACAATCAAGTTCGTGAACTTGCCACCATGTGCTTACATTGGCAGCACTGTACAAATAGCTTGGTAAGGGTTAATCACCTTGGTACATCAGGGTCTCAGAGTTGTGTTCATATGACACTTGGTGGTGTCTTCCTCAGTGGCGTTCGTTGTTTCATGTTTTTGTATACTGTCATTAGAATGTTGGAGCTTGAATTAGACCAATAAACAAATATTTGTAAATTTATTGTTAAACTTGGCAAGAGTGGAAGTGAAATCTGGGGAACATTAGATTAGATTAAACCTTTTTCTGAGGGGAGAGAAAGCATTACTGATGAAGAGAGGTCAAGGCAACCAGTAACAAGCAGAACTGATGAAAACATTGCAAAATTTGTCAAACTGTGTGTCAAAATCATTGGCTGAATGTGAGAAGTATAGCAGACCAAGTAAACATTCATAGAGAAACAGGAAAATCTTAATTGAAAATCTTGGCCAACAACTCATGGCTTTTGCATCACAACTATGCACCAGCTCACACAACATTGTCTGTGAGATAACTGTATAGGAACACATTCCCTACTTACTTGATCTGGCCCCCAGTGACTTTTTTATTTACCCAAAGATAAAGGAAATATTGAAAGGAAGGCATTTTAATGACATTCAAGACATCAAGTATAATATGACAGCAGCTCTGATAGCTATTCCAGAAAAAGAGTTCTAAAATTTCTTTGAAGAATGAACTAGATGCTGTCATTTGTGCATAGCCTCCCAAGGTGAATACAAAGGTAACTATAGTGATATTCAGCAATGAGGTATGTAGCACTTTTTATAAGATGAATTCATGAACTTAATTGTTAGGTCTTTCTATAGCAAAAAGATATTCCTCATCTTATTAACACCTGCATACAACAGCATTGTATGGATGTACCATAGTTTATGTAACTAGTTCCACCCTGGGGGATTCTTGGGTGATGCACAGTCTTATGCTATTCCAGTAACCCTCCAATAAAATCCTTATTTACACATCTTTTATATTTTTGCCAATGGGATAAATTTCTAGATGTGGAGTTTCTTTGTCAATGAATAAATACATAAATTATTTTGTAAAACCATGTTGTAATCACATCAACAATATATAAAAGTGCCCCTCAGCTTCTCCAACTGAGCATGTTTTTTCATACTTGGATCATTTATGCACCTAGTAGTTGATAAATGGGATTCATTGTACTCAATTTGCATTTCTCTTACACTCAATGGAGTTGTGCATCTTTTTATAGGATTATAAACCATATGCATTTCTTTTTCTCTGAACTTTATTTCTCTAACACATATTTCTATGAAGTTGTTAGTCTTTATTTTGGGAAGCTATCTTAGCAAAGACAACTCTGTTTTGGTGATGCACAGTGGAAATATGTCTTCCCAGTTTGTCTTTGGTTGTTTTCTTTTGATTATTTTGTTCTTTGATATGCAAAGTTATATTTTTCTCAGTGTAATGAAAAATAGCTTATTCTTTCTTGCTCATTTATTTAATGAATAATCAAATCATTTATTCATTGATTGCACATATATTCTAGAATATCATATGTTATGAGCTGAATTGTGTCCTCCTAAAACTCATATGTTGGAGTCTTCATTCCCAACACTTCAGAATGTGATTGTATTTGGAACTTGGGCTCTTAGAGGGGTAATTAAATTAATGTGAGGTCATATGGGATGGACTCGAATTCAATATGACTGGTGTCCTTAGAAGATGAAGACACAGTTGCATGCAGAGAAAAGACCATGTGAAGACAGTAGAAGGCTGCCATCACAAACCAAGGAGGGAGGCCCATAGAGGAAACCAACCCAGTTGACACCTTGATCTTAGACTTCTATCCTCCAGAACTGTGAATAAACAACTCTCCCTAGCTGCAGCACTTACTTATGGCAGCCTTAGAAAACTTGTATCCCACATATACAATTTTCAAGGGTGAATTTTTCATTCTTGTTTATATAAGAAAGTCTTATCTCTTAGACTTTTACCTATTGGTAATTTTCTTAACAAACAAATCTCTGAGACCACATTTCACATAAAACATGTGCATCCTTTCCACCTAAACATTTAAGAGTTACTTTGGTTCTCCTGTAATGGTCAGCGAAACCACCACTGTATTTCATTGTTGTTTTAAAACTACGTCTCTTAAAAGATCATGATAATCTTTTGAATTTTTCTTCCTGGACAACTATTCTTTAGGGAAAATTAAAAGAGTGACTGATATGAATCTGATCTTTAGACAGGCTTGGCTCTGGAGATTTAGAAGTCAGCTAACATTTCAGTAGGCAAAGGATTTCTTAAAAACATCCTTTTTATCGGGTATCCTTAAGGATAGATAGAGTTTTTTCAATTATTTTAATCTTTTTCATGTGGACTAAATGTTTAACTTATTTTTAAAACTTAAAGCAATGTCAAAAGTAATATATATGTAAGGCACAAAATTCAAAAGTTGCCTCACTAAAAGGATGGTGCAGAGAAAAGAAAATATCTGTTCATCCATGTTCCACCTAGTTTCTAATTATTTTCTTCTTGGTAAGCCCTGAAAAGGAACATTGAGTGCAGACTGCCTAAAGCAATAGTCTACAGTTTTATCTCACTTCTCAGAGAATGAGTTTATTTATTGGATTTTTCAGTAATAACCTATGGTTCAAAAAAGTCCTCTTACGGTACAAAAACACTAAATCATTCATAAATTGAGTTGGAAAAGAGTATCACAAGATTATCTGTTTTAGGATAGAACTGGAATGAATAAAGCATTTTTATGACAACACAATGATAGTCCAAGAAAAATGAATACTTCTGAGACTCATGTATCTACCATCAAGCCATGTGTCATAAGCTTTTATAGATTTTACCCATTACTAGTTGTATAACAAATAACGCAAGACTTGACAGCTTTAAAAAATTCTGTTTTATCACAACTCTATGGATCAGTAACTTGGCCAGGCTGAGTTCAGCTGAGTGGTTCCTGCACTGGTTTCACCCCGGATCACTCATGTGCCTGCCATGATTTGCAACTCTACTAAAACTCACTGGCATGACATGGCCTTGTTCACCTATCTAGCAGTTGGTTGTGGCCATTGACTAGATTATATGTCTGCACCAGGCACACATAAGCTTCTTCACAAGCCAGCAGCATTCTAAAAGGAACGGGCCTTTGGTAAAGCATTTTTCTACCCTCTGTCTGCATCACATTTGCTGAGTCTCGTTAGTGAAATCCTATCACATGGGAAAGTACACAGTCCATGTAAGAAGGGACCTTACTGGGGTGCAGAGTATGATTTGTAAGTGGCCACTGCTTATGACCATCTACCACATATGAGCTAAGCTCAAAGTAAGCAAAATGCTATCAGGATAGAGTTCTATAATTCCTGGGTGGGGTGAGTAAGGGAAACAGAGAAAAGACATAAAATAATTAGGCAGTTATTTTGTTTATATTTGCTGTGTAGCCTACATAAAAAGGTTAAAAACATCCCTGAGATCATGACAACATTTTATGGCAAGCAATCAAGAAGATATCTGTTCAAAGAGAGAAAAATAATAGTCATAGAAATAATAGAATAAAAGATGTCTTCTAAGTATTAGAAAATGTTCTCCCAGCCAGCATTCAATCTAGAAGACAATATAATTTTACAACTACACTCCCATCCCTTCATCTAAAACTTCTTCCAGGAAAACAGCAATTGGTACTTTAGAACAGTCTTAGAGAACAGTTATCCAAGTGTGTTATATTTTCCAGCTATAACTATAATGCACAGACATGCAAATATTTCTAGTAAGAGCATTTAAAATATAGCTGAACTAAATGCAGTGAGATCTGAGGTTGGATCCTAAAATAGAAACTTTTCACTCAAAGAGTAAAATAAATCTCTACTTTTAATCAAATAAAATCCAAAATACTCAACCTTCTTACCTGATTAGTGGAAAAAGTGGTGATGGTCAGGTATTTTTGTTACCAGTACTGTATTGTACAAATGTTAATGTCTCAGTTTTGATAGATATACGGTGGTTGTGTAAGATAACATTAAGAGAAGCTGTGGTGAAAGGTATATGGAAATTCTTTGCTCTGTCTTTACAATATTCAGTAAATCTGACATTATTTCAAAATTTAAAGGTTTAAAAATCCATACAGTCAGTAAACTCAGTTGTGTCTGTGTGTGTGTGTTCATGTATATATAAGCTAACCGAACTAGGAGCAACTGTAGACACTAGGATTGTTTCATAATTAACATATCAACTTTTAGAATAAAACGTCACCAACCAAAGAGAAACAGCACAGGTTGTGAATCCGATGTCAGCATTGGAAATGGAGGGGATGCAGGTGGGGGGACTGGAGTCACTTATCAGAAAAAACAAAATTAAGATTTAGAAAAGGAAGGGAAAAAAATAGAAGGATCCATACCATGGTAGAGATAGTCCTCTAAACATTCCTTCCTATAGCCTTCGCCAATATCCTGTAGCTGGGGATTGTTAGTTAACATTTAACCAATAACAAGTTCATAAACAGGGTATATTCAGTTATAAGATATGGATTATTTTCCACATAGTGGAAGTCCTGACGATATCAGTCTTCACTCAAAGGCTCATGTAGACCTCCACTGCTAATCAAATGAAATCTGAAATATTCCACTTTCTGTTCTGATTCAAGCCTGATATTCCAACTGCTTTCTCCGATTCTTTGTACCAAGTAAGTTTCCAGAGTAATTGCTTTATTCCTGTGCATTCATCAAGTCCCACTTTCTATGTCCTTTCACTTGGTCCTACACAACCACAGTGGGGCCTTTTAATGTCCCCTAAAAATATGTAAGTTATGACATGTGGCCATAGAACATTTTTGCTTGGATCCCACTCCAGCTAAATGAACTGTCACCTCCCTTCACATTCTGATTTAAAGAAAGCTGAGGATAATTGTGAGTATTTTCTGGGCTGAATAAGAGAGAAACAACATTATGTGAGACATTGCACATGGCACCAATCAACGGCACCATTCAAAGACTTCAGTGGCCAGAGCCCAAGGGCAAACGAGGGGACAGAGCAAGGGATCTTTAGTTTTATTTGGGAGTGAACGTGAGGAACTATCAGAGTTATCTATAAAGTACAGAATTCCTCTCAAGGACTCAGACCAAATACTTATGCCTGCATTGCCTGTGCAATACAGTCTGTGGGTGAAGGCATTGCAGCTGGTGTGTGTGAGCACAGCTCGCCTCCCAAAAGGAGAAGGATTCAAGAAGCTAGTATATGTTCACTTTCATCTTAGGGGATGAAGAATGCTTAGGAGTGTAACACAATGTAAGAAGGAAGGTTAAAGATTTTAAGTGTTAATTCATTAACCTGCAAATTCAGTATGTGTTACTGTGAGGTATGGTCTTGGTTGTGTGAAATAGATACTGATCAATAAGATCCACGACATAATTTCTAATGCTTACATCAGAGGCTCTTATATCATTTTTGTGCCATAGACATGTCTGGAAGTCTGGGAAAGCTTATGCACACTTTCTCAAAATACTGTCTTAAATGCATAAAATGAAGCACATTGAATTGCAAAGGAAACTAGTCATGCTGCAATACAGTTATCAAAATATGGTTTCTAGGTTATGATCCCATTTTATTTTTTTCTTTTTTAAATTTGTTTTAATTTCAAAATATTAATTAAGGGGGTATGAGTGTTTTTGCTCCATGGATATCTTGTAGAACACTTAAGTCAGAGCTCTTTTACCCAAGATTTTGCACCCACTCTCCTGCCCTTCCCCTTTCTTGGTTTCTTATGTCTTTTATATCAAAAAATATTTTTGGCTGGGCACGTGTGGCTCAAGTGGCTAAGGCTCCAGCTACATACACCTAAGGTGGCAGGTTCAAATCCAGCCCGGGCCCACCAAACAATTACGACAACTGCAACCAAAAAATAGCCGGGCATTGCGGCAGACACCTGTGGTCCCAGCTACTTGGGAGGCTGAGGCAGGAGACTCACTTGAGCCCAGGAATTGGAGGTTGCTGTGAGCTGTAATGCCACAGCACTCTACCCAGGGGGATAGCTTGAGGCTCTGTCTCAAAAAAAAAAAAAATATTTTTAATTGTGATATAGCACTGCATGTACTCATTTACAAAACACTAAATAGGGAGAATAATCACCTTAATGAAAAGCATAAATGATATTAGATATAGGCAACTACTGGTTAGAAATTGAATATTTTTATGTTTTGCATAGTTAGAACGTCCTGAGCAAACTTCATTGGAACACAGATTAAAAGACAAATCCTAGAAGCTAAATGATAACTGAATAGATTGAAAACTCAGGATAGTAACCATGAAGGACTGACTATATATAACTCAGGAGGTATCCATGGAATTGTATATAGTTAGTCCTTGATATTCATGGGTTCCACATCTGTGGACTTGATCACTTGTAGATTGAAAATATTTGGAGGGAAAAAAAGCATCTATATTGAAGAGGTACAGATTTCTTTGTCATTATTCACTAAACAATGTGATATCACAACTATTTACATAGCATTTACATTGTATTAGGTATTATAAGTAAACTAGAGATGATTTAAAGTATGTGGGTGAATGTACATAGGCTATATGCAAATATTACCCTATTTTACACAAGGAACTTGAGCATCTGTGGATTTTGGTATCCACAAGGGTTCCTGGAAGCAAGCCTATGGATACCAAGGGACAACCTTATTTATATTTCAGAAGGAGATAAAACCTGGAACCAAGAAAACATGCCAGGGTTGCAACCCGGAAGGATTTATTTTATCTCCCCCTAAAGATATACATTCTCAATAACATTCCAAAGGATAAGAACCCAGGGAACTTCTCCTTCTCTTCCCAAGAAGACTTTGCCCACAACAGAGAACTTAGGTTTCTATTCCTCTCTTAGGAGGGGAGGGAATGATGTGTGTATGAGCTCCCAAACTCATAATTTAAAGGTTCCTCTCCTGGGTGGAAGAAATCCCTTTTGTGCATACGGAATTCATCCGGCTCTCATCCCTCTACCCCAAAGGAAGAAGAACTGAACCATGGGTAACTAATGTGGTTGTTGCTCTGAGTAATAATAGTAAGTGTCTTATTGCAGATAACCCATGTTTGAAGTCAGGATAATAAGAATAAAGACAGACATTAGGAATTTATTAGCCTGGTATTAGATATATGAAAACAGGAGGGGTTGGAAAAATAGATCTGTCACTACTAACGATAACATCATTAGTTTGTTTGTCAAATATCTTTTTGGATATACTCTATGTAAAACAGCATATATTATATATTCCTAAGTATATGTGCCTGTATAAAACATATCTCCTGCCTGTCCTTTATGACTCTTAGTTTAGTAAGCCTAGAGAGTAAGAAGTGAGAAAGAAATAAGAAATAAAAGATAAGCATTGTAAGTCATCTAAAAGACAAATGGTGCCAATTTCTTTTAAAATTAAATAGTAAGGGACCAGAGCAGAAAGGCTGCCCAGATGGTCAGGAAGACCTGAGTGAACAAATCAATCTTGCAAAGACCTTACAGGGAGGTCCTTCAGCAAAATGGAGTAAATACTCTAACAGGAAAGATTCTGTACATACTCAAATTAGTATCTTCAGAGTTGTTTGCGAAGAAGAGGAGGAGGAGGTGGGAAGAGTGTACCTTAATACTATCATGGGGTATAGTGTGCTGTTTCTATACACAATTTGAAATACCTTCATCCAACTGGCTAACATAGCCTTCATGTCATTTTCTTAGTTATTGTGTTAAGACATTTATATTCTACATTTAGAGAGATTCAAAAGTGAAAGCAATAAAGACAGTGAAAGAGAAGAGCTTCAGGATGGAGGAGAAAAATAATTATAATCATAATAGAAAAGACTCAGGAATCACTATGCTAGGGTGACCAGATGTCCCACTTTTGGCGGGACAGTCCCACTTTTCAATAATTTGTCCCGCGCCCTGCGTTTTAAAAAAGTCCCGATTTTTGGAAAGAATGCACCAATGGGCGGGAGAACAAGACGGGAATATACGGTTTTCGGCCGCCATATGGCTATTTCACCAGAATATGAGTTTTATATTATTTTTGTTAATTTTATAATGTTAAACTATAATAAATAATTGCTGAGAAGTGATTATCGAGAACTGCTTATCATAGTTTGCCTTGTTGTCAGGCCCTGCCCTGCACGGTCCCCCGCTCCGTCCCCCCCACCCCATGTTGTCCCGCCTTACAGATGTTAGAATCTGGTCACCCTACACTATGCCACAGTGTAATTTACAACTAACGAACTTTGGTCTCATTTCCATTGTCTACTACCTGAATAACTTGAACACAGTTGACAAACAGGTTCAACTTCTTTATCTGTAAAATGATGATAATAACACCTACCTCAGAGAGTCACTTGAAGGATGAAATGAGATAGGTAATGCAAAGAACTTAGCACGACATCTGTCGCATTCAAGAGTTGATAGCTGCAGGTGTTGTTCTTGTTCTCGTTTTTTTACTATTCATGTTGTTACAGGACAATGAATTATTAGAAGTCCTTATCCTCTGAAACTTTTCTCCAAAATTTTACTTGTTTTATTCTGTGATAACCTATAATTAGATAATAGTATCAGAGTTAGAGGAAGCTTAGAATTCACCTTTGACATCTTCATTTCATAAGTGGAGAAAACAAGGCCCTGACGATTAAGCAACTGATCCAGGAACCATAGATTGCTAGGCTTTTTCTACTATATCATGTTGCTACTAAACCAGGGCCTGAGCACAGAGGACTAACCACTTTCATTTTTTTATGACACCCCACTATATTAAAAAAAAATCAAGTCTCTATCAAAATTCTAAAGGCTTTTTCTGCAAAAATGAAAATTCTAATCTTCGAATTCACACGCAATTGCAAGGGATCTCAGATAGCCAAAACAGGGTATGAGAGCGATCTGGCTGTGATATCTGTCACCCCATTCGGCTGCTCTGGCTAGTTAGGCGAGCATCCCCTTCCTCCCTTACTGATCCATGTGCGTCCCTCCTGAAGCTGTGCACTTGGCTGAAGAGGACAAACTTCTCTGACAGAAGAGGGCTGTTCTACAGTCAAGGGGTATACAAGTAGCTGCAGTCCCCTGCTAGAACGTCTAAACAAGCTCTCAAGAGGCAAATAGCCAAAACAGTGTTAAGAAAGAAGAAGAAAGTTGGAGACCTCACATTTCCCAATTTCAAGACTTAACTACAATACTACAGTAATTAAGACTGTGCGATACTGGCATAAGGACCGACAGATAGACCAGTGGGATAGAGTTTAGAGTACATAAATAAACTCATACATTTATGGCCAATTTTTTGACATCAGGGTGCCAAAAACGTTCAGCAGTGGCAAAATTGTCTCTTCAACACATAGTGCCAAGATAAATGGATAGCCACGTGCAAAAGAATTATGTTGGGCCCCCTCCTTCACACCATATACAAAAATTAACTTGAAATGGATCAATGACCTAAATATAAAGCATAGAGGTAACTCTTCGTAACCTTGGATTTGGCAACAGAGTCTTCAATTTGACACCAAAAGCATGAGCAAAAAAAGAAAACATAAATCGAACTTCAAACTTAAAAATTTTGTGCATCAAATGACATTATCAAGAAAGTAAAAAGACTACCGACAGAATGGGAGAAAATGTTTGTAAATCACATGTCTTATAAGAGCCTAGTGTCCAGAATATATAAGGAACTCTTACAACCCAACAACAACAACCAGAAAAGCAGTCCAATTTAGATATGGACAAATCGCTAACCTTTAATCTGTTATCCATGGCTATATCTTTCCAAGAATGTAATATAAATGGAATGTAACCTTTTGAGACTGGCCTTTCTTACTCTGAATGCCTTTGAAGCGCATCCAAATTGTTGTGTGTCAATAGTTCATTTCTTGTTATTGCTGAGAACTATTCTGCGATATGAATACACCCCAGTGTATCACTCACTTGTTGAAGGACATTTGGATTGCTTTACCTAGAGGCAATTATAGAGAAAGCCACCATAAACACTTGCATGAAGGATTTTGTGTGATCACAAATTTCCATTTCTTTAAGTGCCGAGAAGTGGAGTTTTTGAGTTATATGGTAAGTGTATGTTTAATAATATAAGAAACTGCCAAAGAATGTTCCAGAGTGACTGCATCATTTTGCGTTCCCAGGAGCAATGTCTGAACCTTTTGGTTGATCTGTATTCTCCCACACTTGGTGTTGCCAGTTTGTTTAAGTTTAGACATTCTGAAAATTTTTTTAGTGGCATTTCATCATCCTTTTAATTTGAATTTATTTAGTGGTTGATGATGTTGGATATCTATAATGTGGTTATTTGCTATCTGTGTATCTTTGTATATTAACAATCATACCATCTGTGCATAAGAGAAGTTTTATTTTTTCCTATCCAATCCATTTATCTTTTTTTCTTGCCTTATTACACCAGTTTGGAAATATAATATGATGTTGAACAGAAGTGTTACCTTGTTCCCAATCTTAGGGATAAATCATACAGTCTTTCACTGTCAAGTATGACACTGGTTCTGGGCTTTTTATGGATGCCCTTCATTAAGTTGATGAAGTGTCTAAGTATGCTGAGAGTTTTTTTATCATGAATAGATATTGAATTTGAATTTTGTCCATTTGTTTTCTGCATCAAATTCTGTTAGTTATGTGGTTTTCCTTCTTTACACTGTATATATATATACTTTTTTTTCTTTTTCTTGAGACAGAGTCTCACTATGTCACCCATATCTCAAACTCTTGGGCTTCAGAGACTCTCTTGCCTCAGCCTCCTAAGTAGCTGGGACTATAGGCACTCACCACAATGCCCCGCTATTTTGTTGTTCTTGTTGCAGTTATCATTGTTATTTAGCTGGCCCAGGCCCAGTTCGAACCCACCACCCTCTGTATGTAGCTGGCACCATAACCACTGTGCTACAGGCACAGAGCCTACACTGTTAATACATTGATTTATATTGATTTATTTCTAAGTATTGAAAGTCTTGTATTTACATAACAAACCCCACTTGGTCGTTATATACGATTATTTTTATATTATTGCTACCTTGAATTTGCTAATATTTTGTGGGGCATTTTTCATCTTTGTGCATATTTGTGCATGTGGTTTTGTTGCTATTCATTTCATCTATCTTTATCTGGTTTTGTTATACTTCACTTGACCTCACCTCATAAGATGAGAATCGTTCTCTTCTGTTTTTCTGAGATTGTTTTAAAATAGTGTTAACATTTCTTCTTTCAATTTTCAAATTTATTTAAAAGAATTCATTGTCTGTTTTATCTATACATAAATATACATACATACATATGTATACATGCATAAATATATATATGTGTGTGTGTGTGTATGTGTGTGTGTGTGTGTGTATATACACATTGCTGTGTTCTTCCATCATTCCTGATCCTTCTGGTGTCATTTCCCTTCTATCTGACCACGTCTCTTTAAACAATTGTTTTAGAGCAGCTCTACTTTATCTGAGACTGTTGTTATTTTTCCTTCATTTTTGAAGAATATTTTTGTTAGACAAAGAATTCTAGATTGAGAGTTCTTTCATTACACATTCCAAAAATTATCATTCCTTTCTGTCCTCCCTGGTTTCTAATGAGAAATCAACCATAATTGGTATTGTTTTCCCTATAAGTAATACATTCTCTTTCTCTGCTTGCTTTCATTATCTTTCCCTTTGTCTTTGGTTTTCAGCAGGATGCTTATTATGTATCTGGATGTGTATTCTTTTGTGTTTATCTTGCTTGGGGTTCATTGAATTTTTTGAATTTGTAGGCTTATGTGTTTTACCAGATTTGGGAACTTTTCAATCATTGCTTTGTTCAAACATTTTTTCTGGTTTGCCCTCTTTTCCCTCTCTTTCTGAGGCTCTGATAACACATATATTAGACTTTTTGGTATTTTTCTGCAGGTCTCTGTGGCTCTGTTCTTTGTTGTTGTTGTTTTATGGTTTTCTCTCTTATTCAGATTGGATGATTTCTATTGACCTATCTTTGAATTCACTAACTCTTTTTTCTGTCATTTCCGTTCTACTATGAAGCTCAGCCAGAGAGTTTGAGCGGGTTGCTTTTTTTTTTTTTTTCAGTTATCTGGAATCAGTTCTTAAATTTCCAATTGGTTGCTCTTCATAGCATATATTGTTTCACTGTGACTTTCTAGCTCCCACACATTTATCTCAAGACTATTTGCTTCTTACTTACTTGAGCATTTTTATAATAGCTGTTACAAAGTTCTTGTTGGATAACTCCAGCATCTTTATTATCTCAACATAGGCATCTACTGTTTATATTTCCCCATGTGATTTTCCTGGTTCTTCATATGCCAACCATTTGGATTGTATTCAAGACTTTGGGAATATTGTGTTAGGACTCTCTGGGTTTTGTTTAAATCCTACAAACAATACTGAGATGTTTGTCTTGGCAGGTAATTGAGCAGGTTGAATTCAGTCCACCCTCTGAGGGTTGTGATTCTAGTGTTAATTTCCATTTCCAAAACCTTTCCACATTAGTGCTATTTGATCTGTCCAGCACATGCACTCACCATTGACCAGTCTATGCCATAGTTCAAATTTCTAAGTCTATGTCTGCTTATTTAAGATCTAGGCTTACACAACTCAAGGGTGAGCCAGGAATTTATGAACGTCTTGAAGAGTCACTTCCTCAAGGTTGTCCCTCTCCACCATCTCCCCAGTACTTTACTGTTCCCTGGTGTCCTCCTTTTCCAGCCCTCTTGCTAGAAAACTGGAGCTTTATCTACCCTGCTCTGCTGTGTACTTCCTATGTCTGTTTTGGAATGTTGGGGGGAGGGGATGAGGGGAAAATAGCCCAGGGGTTTCCTCATACCCTTGGGACCACTCCTCCAATCAGAGAGGAAGATTCCCCTCCCTCTGAGTCCTAGGCTCCTATAGTCCTCTGTGTCTGCTGCTGCCACAGCCCGCACAGGAATGCTGGGGAGATGGGGCATGGGAGAACACAGGAGAAAAATGAGTAATTTCCACACTCTCTCTGAGTGTTTAGGCTGGGGATTCTTTTTCTACTCCCTCTGCCACAACTAATACACAAATAAAGTTTCTCCTGGTGAGTGCTTTTTCATCTTCTGTTTACCCCCTTCTTTCCCTCCTCCCTCTTCCACCCCACTAAGGCTTACTTTTGAGAAGTGCTATGTTGAATCCAGAGTGAGGAGAATACTGGACCAGGAAAGGAGATTAGTAAATTCACTCACAAGTCAGTGGTACTTTGAATTATTGCCTTCTTCCTGAATCTGCCTGCTACCCTTTACTTTTCAAAGTCTTCAAATATGGCTCAGCACCTTGTAGCTCAGCAGCTAGGGTACCAGCCACATACACCAGGGTCGGTGGGTTCGAACACAGCCCGGGCCTGCCAACAGCAATGGCAACTACAACAACAACAAAAAAAAGCCGGGCGTTGTGGCAGGTGCCTTTAGTCTCAGCTACTCAGGAGGCTGAGGCAAGAGAATCTCTTGAGCCCAAGAGTTTGAGGTTGCTGTGAGCTGTGATGCCATAGCACTCTACCAACGGTTACATAGTGAGGCTTTGTCTCAAAAAAAAAAAAAAAGTCCTCAAATAGCTGCTCTATGCATTCTGTCCAGATTTATAGCTACATTAAGTGGAAGAAGCAGAGAAACCATACTTAACTTCATTTCTTCATCTAGTCCCAGAACAGAACCTTTCTCTATGCTTTTTAACCACACTTGAATTTTAAAGTTTCATTTTACATATTGGACTTGCTTTCTCCATCTTTCTTGTCTCTTTGCTATCTGTCCCTCAGCACTATGTATCTTGGTGTTACATTTGCAGAACTCTTCAGATATGTTTCCCATTAATCACTTTCCCTTTGGCTAACTATAATCTGCTTTTTAATGTATTGAATGAGTTTGACTCTCACACATGGTTAACTGTTTATTGTATAATTAGGACTGCGAACTCACGTTCTAAGGCATTTTAACTGAAGGAATCGTAAATGATACCACTCAGGAAAAGTCTCAAAGGTCTTAATTTTTAATTGACACTTTAAAATTAAGATAAAAGAAAAGTAGACCTCATGTGCCCAAGTTTCTGACAGGTATGTATGTTTGGGGCTCAGAAAATAAGAAATTGGAATTCCCAAGAATTCTCAAGAATTCCCAGAGATAATTCTCATAAATTATTCTCAAAATATTTCTAACATTGGCATGTTCTTTATTATTATAAAAATGTTTTTGATAAATAATAAATATGATTTTAGTAGTATTTATATATAACTACAGACAAACATGCAAGCTCTGAACAATCCCAGCAAACATGATAGTAGTATTCTTAGAACTTGGATTGCCTAGGAAGATGAATAGCACTGCAAAGACTCATGAGTGAAATCTGCCAATCTAAGAACTTACTTGAATTCTAAAACTTATTATTTCTTAGAATACCACTTATAGAGGTGTATAAAGTATTGTAAGTATAAAAACATATAAATATCTATCTTATTTATAAGCATACGTTATCATTAACAATAAGGGCCACAACACAACTTATAACATGGAAACAGCTATAAGCCAGCCTGACTTACGGGCTCCTGGCTACTAAACTGCTTCTTTTCCATGTGCTTCTGTTTAGGTTTCCAAACCTGTCTGCCTTAACTCTTGTCCCCACATCTCCTGCTCTTGCTTTGACTTGACATCAACAGAATCCTTTGAATCAGTAGCATTGATGTGTTGATTTTTAAGCTTTCAGTCTTGCAAAGAATTAGGAAACTTCTCTCCCATTTTTCTCATGTATCTACTGAGTTTTCTTAGTATTCAAAAAAAATTTAAATATCTCAAGAAATGCTGGGAAGGAATTTCCACATGAAAACATACTGAATTGTAAATAGCTCTTCCTAATGTATCTGGTCTAATATTTCATGGTCATAGGCTCTGAGTTGTCTCTGTATCTGACTCTAACTTAGTACCCAAGCCTCCACTTACCGCTGATGATAAAACATGTAACATTGGCAATTCCCAGTTGTTTCAGATTGGAAATGTCTATTAACTCCAATCAAGTCAAGACCTCCTCTTACTACTTTTTTCCTCCTCCCATGGATGCTCTAATCTTCAGCAGACTTCGGGTCCTAGTGGATGAGTTAGCATCAGAAATGTCCCATGGTCACTTTATTTAACCAATTCAAGATCCGGGTAGATCATACATCGTATGTCATATACTCTCGTTGGATTTTCCCTTACATGTCTCTTTGTCCCTCCTTTACAGTAATGTGGATAATGCACTGACATGGAACCAGGAATACTGCCAATTTAGTACGTACACCTACCAGTAGAAGACCAAAGGCTTAAGGAGCAAAAAGAAAGGAAACATTAAACAAAACTGATTATGTCTGCTTCTAATTTCACTTTATAAAAGGTTCAAAAATCTGATTATACATCAAAATCACCTTTGTGGTTGTTGTTGTTGTTGTTGTTGTTTTTTTTTTTTTTTTTTTACTTTCATTGTTGAAACTCCAGCCCTGGAGATTAAACAGGCTTAGGAGAAGGGCCAGAAATCTTTGTTTTTTCAGCACTCCAAATGACTCTGATGCAAATTATCTGAGACCACATTTCAAGAACCACTCCCCTTGAAGGTCTACAAGGATACATTTCAATTAACCCAGAAAGGGGATCAGATAGAGAAGAGTGACTAAATTTCCAGCTGATAACAAAGTATACATTTGTCTGGAGTCTGTGCTATACAGTCTTCAGGATCCTAGAGAGGATACCCACTGCCACATTAGAAGGATACAACAATCAGGGGGTCCAGTTTGGCCTTCATCTTAGGGATGCCATTAACAAATAAGACCAGAAGTCAAAATAAGGGTCTAGGCAGATAATTGGGGCGGTGGTGCCACATTCTACACTTTGACCCACACCTTAGTCCATTAGACAACAACAAAAAACAAACAACAAAAAATTGTTTCTCATAGTTCTGGAACCTGGGAAGTCTGAGATCAAGGCACTGGCAGATTTAATGCCTGGTGAGGACCTGTTTTCTGGACCTCCCTGTGTCCTCACAAAGTTAAAAGGTCTACACAGCTCTCTGAAGCCTCTTTCGTAAGGGTGCTAACCCCGTCATGAGGGCGCCAACCTCACAATCTTATCACCTCCCAAAGGCCCTACCTCCTAATACCAGCACATTGGGAATGTTTTCAAGACATGAATTTTAAGGCAGCATAAATGTTCAGACCATAGCAATCCACTCCCATTTGGGGAATAGCCTGGGAGAATTCAACAGTCTCCAGTAAGTTCCATTAACATGGGAATGCAAAATAATATTGTGGAGCTCAGGAAAGGATTTTCTAAGGCAAGGCATGGAAAAGAGAAAGACACAGACATATTTCTCCCTCTTCTGCTTTTCTCTTATTTTGAAACATCATAGACCTCAAGTGTGAAATTATGGCCTGAGAAATATTGGTTGCTCGGGTGTGTAAAAGGATTGTAAAATTTAGTGCATCTTATAAGGGTAAATTTACTAGGTGTAGAATATAAATGTCTTGACACAATAACTAAGAGAATGCCGTGAGGGCTATGTTCACCAGTTTGATGAAAGCATTTCAGATTGTGTATAAAACTAGCACATTGTGCCCTATGATTGCATTGATGTACACAGCTATAATTTAATAAAAAAAAAAAAAATCTCAAGAATACTTACCAGGCTGTGTCTAGATGGAAGTGAAATCTGGGCTATGGGTATTTTTGTTTGAGGAAGTTCATTTGATTCCAAAAAGTTGAGAAAGGGGTATTGGTAAGTTCAGGAGATGAACAGAACATTTTAGGCTTGCATTCAGGTCTGATTTGTGTCTTTACGAAAACATTAAGTATCTAAGTTTTTGTCTGGTTGTCTAGGCCAGTTTGCCAGCAGATAAAAGATTAAAAAAAAAAAAAAAAAGGAGTGGGGAGTAAGGACAAAAGATCTGCTCAGGAACACAGCCTGCAATTGCCAAGGTGTCACCAGAATGCTTGCTCTAAAAATGGATAGTCCTAAGAGCCACAGTTAACGGGACATATTCTTTTGTAATTTTTCTTAAAGCCCCAAAATTATACAACTCAAGGGTGGTTGACATAGAATTGTTTTCAAATATACCAACTATAAGGAAGCATATGTCAGCAGATAAAATTATCTTATGGTGATTCTAGGAACAGATAGCTAAGACATATTTAGTGGGTTTAATTAACAGCCATTCTTTTTTTTTTTTTTTTTTGTAGAGACAGCGTTTCATTTTTCACCCTCGATAGAGTGCTATGGCGTCACATAGCTCACAACAACCTCCAACTCCTGGGCTTAGACGTTCTCTTGCCTCAGCCTCCTGAGTAGCTGGGACTATAGGCACCGGCCACAACCCAGCTGCTTTTTTGTTGCAGTTTGGCGGGGGCCGAATTTGAACCTACCACCCTCGGTATACGGGGCCAGCTCCCTACCCACTGAGCCACAGGCACCGCCCAACAGCCATTCTTCTAACTAAACTGTCTCTCCCCACTTACATTCACACAGGTTCCAACAAGTACTCCACAGAAGCCCTCCTCTGGAACATGAACGACCTCGTGGTGGATAAACTTCTGAGACTTCCCTAGTACCAACTTGAACAATTATTTGTCAAAAGCCAGAGTCCACTCTGGGAATTCATGGTAGAAATAGAAGATGAAGTGGTGTTGAATTATTATGTAAACTTCTTCACCATTTATAAGCATTCCCAAGTAGAAAAACAATTAGAGAGAGACAACACATGATATCCCTCATCTGCTGGGACTCATATTAAGCAATAACAATTGCAGAACTTCTTATTAGGTGACCTTTAACTGTACCTGATATAGAAACTCTTTAAATGTGAGTCTGCTGCTCTCACAGAGCAGTTTTAAATACGGTTTTCCATGGTTTCTGGTACTAAATGAAGGGAGCTGTTCATCCAGGCAGAGCTGATGTTTCAAACCAGATTTTCTTGGTATCGCAGAGTATTATGTTAGTGCCAGTCCTGTTAGAAGTGCATGTGTGTTTATAGGTCCCATGCCAAAGTAAAGTCTCAAGCACAGAAAATAAACAGTGTTGTTAAGTCAGTGTTTATTTATCATTGCTAACCTAGAATTCATTAAATGGCACTGACTGTCTCAAACTTTAATTTGAGCCACAAATATTCCCAACGTCCTGCCATGTTGCTGAAAAGACATGTGCACCACACATTTTTACCCCATCTGCCTTTCAGCTTCTGGGACTTACAACTCACTAGTGATTAAAAACAGCACTTAAGCTACGACAAGGGCAGGTGAGTGTCTCTGATGATCATGGCCTGTGGCTCTAGCTGAGCAGTTAGCTTTTGTTTACACCGATGGCTTTCTATTCCTACATTAAAATGGTTTAAAAGCCTATGCAAGTGTCTGACATTTATTGATTCCAATATATTTTTGGCTCCTTGGAAAACGTCCTATGTGGAAACTTTCACAATTCTGAATGTCTTCTCAGACATCTATTCTTTAGCCAGAACACATCATTTCATACCCCAACGACTCCTCTTAATGGTCTCAATGTCGTATTAATGACTGGCCTCCATGCTGAGATATTGAAATTCTACTCCGTTGGACAGATTTTTGCCCTCAAGACGCTCACTCATGTGTTAGCCTCTCAGTCTCTGCCGTTGCTCAATATCAGGATTTACCATCATGCTTCAACACTGCTATTTCAAGACTGGCTAAGCAATTTTGAAAACAAATGTGGCTGTCAATTGACTAAGAAGAAAATAGTAATAATAGTATTCGTAAATCCAAGAAAAAAATTAATTCTACATACCATAACAGCAGACATTTGTTAAAGATACACTAAGGAAGGCATGAAGGAGGTACTAGCACAGTATAAAAGAAGGCCCCCAGCCCAGCATGGGCAATGGTAAAGCTTATAAGTCCTGACATTAGGGCACAGATGAGGGAAGAAAACATGAGTGAGAATCTTGAAGGCAAAAATCTAAGGGGAAAAAAAGAGGACCCCTAGCCCAGCATGGGCAATGGTAAACTTCAATCTAGTTCAATTCAACAAATATAGTCGACCCTCTTCCACACCTGCCTATTTAATCAAACTCAGGTTGAAAATACTTGGGAAAAAAAAGTTGTTGTCTGTACTGAACATACACAAACTGTTTTCTTGTCACTATTCCCTAAATAATGCAATGTAACAGCTATTTACATTATATTAGGTATTATAAGTATCTAGAGATGGTTTAAAGTATATGGGAGGATATACATAGGTTATATGCAAATGGTACTATACCATTTTATATCAGGAACTTGAGCATCCTTGGATTGGGGGATCTGAGGGGGATCCTGGAGCCAACCCCCCTTGCATATTGAGGTACCACTATACTTAGTCCTTATTCTCAGTATCCCAAGAGTATATATACTGAAAGGGTAAGTGAAGAGGATGGACAGGCAGGAGAGATAATTCTGACATAGACTCAAAAGTCACTGAAGAAGAAGAAGAATGTTCTCCCTTGAAATCAGTTGATGTTTCAATAAGCGTGGACCTCAAAGGAACAGAGCTTTGGGAAGTACCACAGTGTTACAGTTAAGGAACCTCTGCAAGCAGGCACTTTGTCGTCTTCACTCCACACTCAGTAGCCCTGTGATCTTAGGTATGTGACCTAGTTTTTCTACCTCTCAGGATGTTCAAGGAGAATAACTTAATTATACATACCTGGGAGAGATTCTGTCATGACTGAATACATTAATTCCTATAAACTGCCTAGGACGTAGTAATCATCTAGAAAATAATAGCTATTACTATTATTGTTAGAGTAATTCTGTCAATAATTCCAAGGAGGATTTTTTTTTTTTTTTAGTGAATGCACCACATAAACAATTCCTACTTAGCAACCCAATGAGAGTATATGTCACTTAAAGTATTTCCTAACACATCATAAGGACTGGAGAAACAATCATTATCATTATCATTACTTTTAGCATAGTCATAATCACAATTTAATTTCTCATGGTTTTTTTTATCTTAGAGATTTCTAATATTCTCCATTATTTGTACAGAATGAATTCAAAACACACAGTATCATATTGTCTTTCTTTTCAAGGGTTCATATTTAATGATTGTTCTTCATAAATTTTGTTCACTCAAAAGAATAAAATTTTCCAGATATCATAGACCTTCAAAGCCTTAAACGTAGTGCCAAATTAGTTAGGGCATTGAGTTTTAAAATCTCAATTGGGTCTAAGAAAAAAAAACAATTCCATCAAGTTTCAGGTTTAAACACAGGCAGTACCCTTCGGATGGTGACATTTCAGCCTCACTGTTCTATCAAGTGCTCTGTAAAAGTTACTGAAGCATACACTATGGAGACACACGAGAAACCTACCCAAATGTCTTACCTGCAGGCTGCTGCCTAGAACCCATATACTTTTACGGGAACTTATGGTGTAATTCAGTAGATATGCTTCATCAGGACAAGCTAAAATGTAAGCGTGTAAAATTTATAAATATTTGGCCAGCTTGTTTAGAAGGGAAAATTCCACCATCTGGGTTCATTTGCAATTCTAGCCATCTCCCATGTAGAAGGGATGGAGTAAGATGGTCACCCAAATAAAATATGTAAACAGACCCTCTGTGTTTTCCTCTGACTGGATGGAAGAAAATTAAGAATTAAACTTTTAAATCTGTTTATAATCTCCTCCTCCTGCATTTCTTCCTTTATTCAAACGAAACAATAAAATATAGCGACTGCTACAATCAAATTAATAAGATGGAGAAACCAACACTAATAAACCTTAAAACAATGATTTTCAGCTGGCGTGTCATGACACCCTGGTGTGCCCTGAGAGGGTCTTAGGTGTGCCATGAAATTTTTTAAAGATCATTAATTAAATTATTTTTGAAAAAAGGTCAAAACACAGTAAATATGTTCTTTTCTTTTGCTCTTCTTTTTTTTGATCAACATAATTGAAGTATGCCGTGGAAGTTTAATTATAGGTTCAAGTGTGCCGTGAGATAAGAAAGGTTGAAAAACATTCCCTTAAACAATTAAGCTAAAGTATCTGTATAATTTATTTTAAAACCTGAACGTAGTAAACATGAAATATTTAAATGGATTTAATAAACCAAATATACCCAGTGAGTAACTCTCTCATTACTTCCCAGTATAAAATTAGCTTATTTCAACATCAGATTCTTTGGCCACTATTAACATCTATGTGTTTGTAAAGAAAATAGCCATTACTATATGAGAGAGGCATTTCTATTTGTGTATTGTGAATGTCTACATATCTATTAACTTTTTTTCTCATTAACTGTTGAAGAATATTACCCATTGAAACTAAAGCTTTCTTTACCTGGACCAAATTTAACAAGAAGAAAAGAGGGTAATCAATGATATATCTGTTCAGGTAAATCTTGATAATTTTATGGAAGAGTAATTAACTAATATTAAATTGGAATTTTTACAGATTACTTCAAGACTTTTGTATATGCAAAAAAGTCATTTGTTTATTATATCTAAGGAAAAGCAAAATTTTTTGCGTTTAGTGCAAAAAAAAATAAAAGGTTTTTATCTTTTATGAAATAATATTACATTGGAATTATGAAAGACAGTAATTTCATGGGATTTTTTTCAATTTTTCTGGTTTTTAAAATAACGTCTTTTAGCCAGTCATGGTGGCTCATAGCTGTAATCCTAGCACTTTAAGAGGGTGAGGCGGCTCAGCGCCTGTGGCTCAATTGGCTAAGGCGCCAGCCACATACACCTAAGGTGGCAGGTTCGAATCCCCAGCCAGGACCCGCCAAACAACAACGATGGCTGCAACCAAAAAAAAAAAAATGGCCGGGCATTGTGGTGGGCGCCTGTGGTCCCAGCTACTTGGGAGGCTGAGGCGGGAGACTCGCTTGAGCCCAGGAGTTGGAGGTTGCTGTGAGCTGTGATGCCATAGCACTCTACCCAGGGGGATAGCTTGAGGCTCCGTCTCAAAAAAAAAAAA